>RJWT010002271.1:0-41810 GCA_004365215.1 Cuniculus paca | reverse complement strand
TAACAAAAGGCATTATGGTAACTACTGTTGATTTTGTAATGTCATGAAGTCCTATATCACTTACTCTGGTTTGTTCTGATTGGTTTTATTCTGTTTTATTTTCCTTTGTTGTATCTTCTTTAAAAAAAAAAGTGTGTCAAAACCACCTACCTTTGTGCCGTGGGTTGGTGATCTCAGCTGTGAAAGTTCCACGACATGTGGCACTTCTGCTTTCAGAGTTTTTGTTGTCCATACTTTTCTCAGTGCTCTGTAGCAGTCCTCCTGAGGACACCCCTCTCATTTTTTCAGCACTCAATGTGTATTAATTGGAGGGACTAGAGTTTTATTAGTTACAGGTGACCAATATAATTCCCTCATGAAGCTTGCAGCCTCTTGAGAGAAGTACATTAAGTACATACTCTCATAAGTGAGTTTTCAGTTATGATTGTGATAAAGCCTTACAGGTTGAATACAAAGTACTGTGAGCATGTGTAAACAGGAAATCTGAAATAGTCTAGGAAGTCCTGAGAGACTTCTCATAGAAAGATATTTTGAAATAAAACCTAAAAAGTTTGAGAAGGCAATCAAATGAGGAGGAGAAGACTTTCAAACCCAGTAAAATGACACACCCGAGATTCTGAGGATGAAAGCCTCATACTACTTAGAAATTCAGAGCATGTCCCTGTGACTGGAGCATAGGGAGTATCTTAATTTTCTCCTTGCTGGGACAAAATACCTGACACCCAAGGGGGAAAAGGTTTATTTAGCTTACAGGTTGTAGAGGTTTCATACTCAGCTGGCTCCAAGGCAGGATGGCATGGCAGAAGGGCAACAGTTCATGGTGATAGAGGACAACAAAAGCAACAAGAGCAAAAAGGGAGTGGTAAACCTCTTTTCTGACCTTATACTGTGTGCAGGCTGCCTGCCATAGGGTGGGTATAGCACTCAAAGCCCCAATCCCAGCACTGGACCATGAAGCAATCATGAACTCTAGATTCAGCTACTTTGGAAAAGCCTGCCCTCCATGCCTGCATGAGACTTTGGGGGGACATCCAGACACAAACCATAACAGGGAGTGAGGGACAGAGTGGTGGGGGATGAGTTTGGAGAACAATGCGAGTACCCAATCATGAATGGCTTTAAAATCTGTGTGAAGAATTTTAAATTTTGTCCATTAAGTGATGCAAAGACATTGGATGGCTTTAAATTGCACAGTGTCACAGTGCCATTTATATATGAGAAGAGTTATTTTTTCCCTAGATTATGAGAACCAGAAGGGTGGGAGATACAGTGTGAGGGAATTATAGTAGTCCATGCAGGAAGGGATGGCATCTCGGACCTAGTTTTCCAAGACTATTTGTTATCACTTTTATTCTCCTCCTATTCTCTACCATGCCACATTCCCCCTCATTCTCATAAGATGGCCTTACTTACCTAATAAAGAAAATCGAAGCCATTAGGCGATAACTACTTCATCTATTTATCTTCCCTCTCGCCTTTGCCATTAAATCATTTTCACCTGCATCCTAACCCTGACAGAATGGGAAAACCTTAAGCCTAATATTTACCCCTTCTCTCTGTGGCTCAGCCCCTTTCCCGACTGAAGGAGCTTGTTTTCATTTGTTCTCTCATCCCTATCTTCAGCTTTTCCTTCACTAGTCTTTCTTATCATCAGGAAAATCCCAATTTTCTTCACCTGCTCAAAGACACACTCTAGTCTAGTGGTTTCAATCTTTAGCACATAAGAAGTTACAAAAGTCTCACTGCTCAAACTGTGCTCCAAACCAACTACCTCAGAATATCAGAGGGTAGGATCCAGGTGTACTTTTTAAAGCTGCCCACATGATTCAGTGTGCTGCCAAGGTTGGAAACCACCTCAGCAATCCCATATGCCTCCTTGCTCTTTCTGTTATTAATTAAGTTTTCCTGCAAAATTTGTTCATACATATGGCCTCTATTTTCTTACCTCCCATTTGCTCTTTATCTCACTCCATTGCAGTTTCTGTGCCCATAGCCATTGAAATTACCATTGCTGTGTTCGCCAAAGACCTTCCTGTACTGAATATACTGATTTTTTCCATTTTTATTCTCCTTAAAAGTACTCTTTTCTGGATTTCTTGGTATCTGTATTCTTAATTTGGGAACTTGATATTGTGTGCTTGTGAGACAATGAAAGAATCACATCCAGAAAGCAGCTTGATGGAAGGTTCTGTAGTTCAGATAGATGTAAGTATCTTTAGCACTACTGTGATTCTAATTCCATATATGTGGTATAGATTCCTAAATCTTTAACTTTCTACTGAACTCCCAAACCAGCTTTACTGCCTATCTTCCTTGTCCCAGTGGAACCACTGTTCATCCAGTTTACCCACACAGAAATCTTGTCACCTTCCTTTCCTCACCCTTCTCTGCGCATCTCACCACTGCTAAATTCTGGGAGATGCAAGGCCCTTAGTGTTTCATATCACTCTGTCTCTCCCTCCAAGTGCTCCCCCTTACATGGTTCCTACAGCCCCTTTTGGTGTCCTTGCCTCCATTCTCACCTCTTTCCCATCTGCTCTCTAAACCTCAGCCAGAATGATATTTCTAAAATGAACATCTCAATATGCCAGCTTTCACTTTAGAGTTCTTTCATGTCTCTCCACAACCTTGGATAGAATTTAGGATCCTTTAGCATAGCATAAAGATTCCACATCATTTGTCTCTTTGGCTCCCTAGTCTCATCTCTTTCATTTTTTTTCCTGCCTCCCCACAGTGTGGACCTCCCCGTACTTCCCCAACATGCAAATATGCCAATCCCTCATAATGTTTCTTTTCATTTCATGATTTTGAATGTGGTTTGCCCAGGACTGGAGGAATTTCCCTTTGCCCTCTTTAAATGAACCTTTAGAGTTCTTTACACCACTTCCTCTTACAGCCTCCCAACGCTGAGCTGGGATTGTCTCCATGGGTTCCCATAACTCAATTTATTGCACGCTCTTGTTGAATAGTTTGCCTCCCCTAAGTTACTGTGAGTCCCTTGCATGAATGATCTAACATGCTCACTGTTTGAGGAGACCCCATCACATAAAATGTGCTCAGAGGTATATTTGTTGAATAAATGAATGATATAAAAGAAAAAACAGAAAAAGCCCTAAGCCATTGGAAAGATAGGAGTAAAATGCTGAGAGTCAAGAGGCTCAGAACTGATCCCTGTCAGCAAGAGGTCATGGACATCTTTGTAGACAAGGTGGCATTTTAACTGAACTTGGAAGAATAGGCAGGATTTAGAAACAAAACGTATAGGAAAAGGAGTGTTGTTCCTGAGCAATATGAATAAGGAATGGAAGGAGATGAAGTTGTGAACTGAGCATTGTGTTTGGGAGAGAATGGCATCAACAGCAAAGACCAGCTGTTGTTCACACCTTGGAAATTTTTATTTTGGGAATTGTTTAATGCGAACCATTTATGTTGCTGAGTAGTTCTACTGTATAAAAACATACTGATGAAAATTCTTGATAAGAAAGGATAAAGGAAGCCTGAAATATTCCTGGCCGTATGCCAGGTGCATTCATGTATAAGAGAACCTCTCCCTAAAACTAACAATTATTTTATGAATAAGGTGACAACAGAAATACGATGTGAGTCATTCAATTTTATCTTGCCTCCAGTAAGCTTTGATGTCAAGGTCTGGTCCTAAAGAAAGAGATATGAATAAAGAGTTGACAGTGGTCCTAGCACTCAAGTAATTGCTCTCACCAAAGAAAACGGGTTTGTAGAAAAAGAGATATGAGATTGAAGCCAGTTTGACCTTTCGGTGACCTTGACACTTGAGTTTTAGGAGTAAAAACTAAAGTTGATAATACTTCATGAACTTAGGTTTAATGAGATGATCTTTTTAAAATATACTGCCTATCTCTTGGTTGTCACCAAATAAAATTTAGTTTGTGGCTCTTATCATTCTTATTTTAGAGAAAAAGAGAAGTTGCCATACTGAATAGCTTTCTTGAAACTTCATATTGGTAAAAACAGAAACTAGACTGTAAAGCCCAGCTTTACCTTTTTACTTATGATTTTTAATGTCTTGGGCAATTAGTTTTTTGAATCTCATTTCAACTAAACTGAAAATTAATCCAATACAATTAATCCAGTTTCCTGTCAATCCAAATTCAATATAATTTGTTCTTTATTCTTATAAATTTTTTTAATGAGATTTTTTTTCTTTTCTTTTGGTACCAGGGATCAAACTCACGACCTCGTGCTTGCCAGGCAGGCATTTGTGCCACTGAGCTAAACCCCCAGCCCCTTATAATTTGTTCTTTAAAGGAATGGAAATAGAGAATATGTATCACTGCCTAGCATGGGAAAGCATAATCTACTAGGGAAACTAACCAGTTAACCATAACACTGTAAGTGCTAGGTAAGTTAGTGCTAGAGAAGGCCTCCTGGCTTTCCTACTAGGAGGAACACTAAAGAGACTTTATCTTTCACTTACGACTTTTTTTCTCTTCCTTTTCTTTCTTTTTCTCTTTTTGAAAAATCCATTGGTATTGGAAGCTTCAAGAGAGCAGGTGTCATCCACCCAGACTGGTTTGCATCGTTGCCCCGCAAACATGACTTGTTCTGAGTGTGTTCGTTGCCTTCAGCAATGGTCCTTGATTGCGTTGATCCCATTCAGTTATCCACGAATAACCAAGTGAACTAACGAGCTGAATGACTACCCTCCTTCCACACATTTTCTCCGTTGGTTCACTTGACAATAGCACATTGCTGGAATCCTTATTTTTTGTGTCTCCTGTACAGAAAGTACCACTTTCTACCGTATCCAATGCACGAGGGACTGCTTTGCAGAAATTTCTATCAAGCTCTCCCAACCTGGGTGTCCTTGTCTCTTCCTTGCCCCTGTCAAAGTTTAAAGGACTTACCTGATGTCACCGCCTTGGACATCCAGCAGTGTTGCAGCTGTGTCTCTGTTACTTCTGGCTCTGCAACAGATGTGGATGGAGAAGCTCCTGCAGTGTGATGCTGACTTCCAGATGGTGGGCGTGGGGGAAAAGAAGGTGTGACAACAGGAGAGGAGACCTCAGGAAGTGGGTGACAGGAGGCAGCAGACAGGTAGTGGGCAGAGGAAAGGATTGATGAGTGGCAGAAGGAGGGAGTCCTAAGGAAAGGGAAAGATGAGTTACATGCCTTGTAATAGAAACTGACTCAGAATTTGCAATTAGCAAAATAAATTCTGCAAATTTACTTCAGAAACTTCACAATGTTAATGTTACCATCAGGTAGAGCTCCTCATAAATATGTACTACATGATTTTTAAATAACTGGTTGTTAAAACTTGTTGTCTCGATGTGATTCCAGAAAAGCTGTAGTTTTACACTTTCATGGTATGGATAGATGTGAACTCAGATTCTTAAATTAAGGAAATTATTGTGTTCCTTTTGATTTGTTCTATTTATCTTCTTTTGACCTTTAATTTTAGGTTTAGATTTTTATGTGCAGAAGAATACTTTGTAGTTTGTTATTAGTAAAACTAATTTTATGTGCAAATTAGATTTGCAGATAATCTTTTGATGATAAGGACATGTAAACAACCATAAGTCAGATACATAATTATCCACACTTTCCAGAAAAATTAATTAATTCATATACCTAAATTAAAAATAGCTACCAGCCTCATTTATTTTCAGATGGATCAGTTTAGCTATTTATATATTTCAAAGGCAGATACCTATCTTGGTTTTATTGCCATAAAGTTTTAAATTTACCATAAAGGTCTTAATTGTACCACAAAATATTAACTATTGATTTCAATTTTAAAATTGTCAGTGCAGAATGATAAATTTCAAGTATCACTATTTCTAATTTATTACCAGTTCTTGTTTTAACAGATAAAAACTGATGTCCCTATGTTTTGCACTGGCTTAGCTTTTTTTTCATTTTAAAACTGTAATTATACTAAGAAAATTAAGAGCCTAGAAAAGTTTGACTCACTGGAATAGAACAAAATATAATTTGAAAATCTGTAAAAGATAACTCTAAGATCTAGGAACTATTTTTGACCTTGAGGGTATAAAACTAAGGACCTGATAGTCACAGAGTTCCTTGGAAAAATCGTTTATTCTAATTATTCATCTTTCAAACATTTGGTGCCTTTGATGAACATGGCCTTGCAGGACTTCTAGTCTAGTGAGGAAACAAGAGACTATGAAAGCAGTGTAAGAAGTGCTATGATATAAACAGAAGTCGGATGATCAAGGTGTATACACTGAGTTTGTTGGAGGGGCACAGCCGGAATGCTGTGCAAAAAGGGCAACAATCAGGGAGAGTGCATGTGGGTTGCAGACAACAGGCCTGAGTCCCCCAGTACACATTAGCTGAGTATTAGCCTTGTGATGTGAAGGAGCACCTAATTCATGCTGGTAACTAGAAATCAAGGAAGAGGAGAGAGAAATGATGGTTGAACTGGAATCCTGTAAGAAAAATAGAGGTGCTCTAGATAATGGGAGTGCAAGTGGGGTTTTCCCACCAAAGGAACTACATTAGAACCTGTTCTTTGTTGCTGTAGGGGTTGGGGAGTAGAATTCATAGTAGACCAATAGCACTCTCTAAAGATATCTTCTTTTTCTTGAACTCTCTAATCAATCCTTTTATGGGAGTCCATCTAGCACAAGGATCTATGAGTTGTCTGATTCCTTAATACCTCCTCTGAGATTTATTGATGGCTGTCTGTTCCATGACTTGTGTCTCTAATACTTGTCATCTGAGGTAGTCTAACAAAACTTACATTTAATCGCCTTAAACATTTTCCGTAATAATATTAGAGTCCAGGGGAATGAATGGGAGGGAAGTATGTATTTCAGGTTAAAGAATACGTAAGTTGAAGAAGTAGAGAAATAGGTGTACCTGATCCACAGAGAAATGACTTAACAGAGTGGAATGTCCATGGTGGGACTCTAATAAAATTTCAGTGTGTATTTTGTCAAATATTTCTATTGTTCACGACTTTTATTTCCTCTTACAGATGTTGACCTTGTGTCAAAATGTTGCCCAATTGGAGTCCCAGGTCGAAAAAGTTACAAGGGAGAAAATTTCTGCTATTGATAAACTAGAGGAAGTTCAAAACCAGCTGGCTTCTCAGGAAATGGATATGACAAAGGTGAAAAAACAGGTTTTAGTTTAATAATTACTTAAGTATGTATTTTATTTGAAAAGAAAACTTTTTGAGGCCAGGTCTCATTATGTCATCTAGGCCAGTTTTAAACTTCCTGTGTAACCAAGGCAGGTCTGGAACTCAATCCTCCTGCCTCAACCTCCTGGTGCTGGGATTACAGATGTGTGCCACCATGCTCAGAAAAGAAATTTTTCTTAAGGTGTAAAGCTCTTACTATTAACAGGAATAAGTTGGGGGTGGAAAAGTTTTATTATTTCAAGAACAGTAAAAATCTATGTATTGGTCACTCAGAAAATAATTACATACTCTAGGCATCCCCCTTTGATGGGCACTGCAGATTCAAAGATGAGATGGATACAGAGTCCTTGAAGAGTGCAAGGGTTAAGTGGAAAAGACAGACTAGTAAATAAGAGTTATTTTTTATTATTGAATATTTGCTAAAATTTATATTTCTAAATTAGGAGTGTGCTCACTTCAGCAGCACATATACTAAATTGGTTAGGAGTGATTTTTTTTTTGCCATTAATAACATAGGGTTGCTCTTCACAATAATTGTCGAAGATATCTGTTGATACTTGAAAAGCGTACTTAACATAAAAATTATCTTTCTCCCACTCCGTTTCGAATTTGGCCTCTAATATCAAGATCCTGATGTCACAAGTTTTTGTTGTATTGATGTTTCAGTGTATACACTAAAATACCATAATGTCAGTGCTATGGACATCACTAATTTTTGAACCAAGAACTGAAACATTTAGTGTTCTTAACTGGCTAAGGTTACTGTGTTAGGTTTCTATTTTAATAAATACTGGAAGTTCATCCAGATTTCAAGTTAACTACTTTAAAACTAAGAATCTAAATGTGAGCATAAATAATACAGTAAATGAAATCACTATTAGCAATCTTCATCACTAAGATAATTTGTTTAAAATTCAAACCTATTCCTTGTTCTCCTAAATTTTGGTACAGTTTATTGCCATTATTGTTTTATATTTCAGTAATTAAAATTCATTTTAACTTAAATATTAGGAAAGAGAGTCTTCCCCACCCCTTGAATTTCTTTAATTTTCCATTTGATTGCTAAAGTTCAAGCCAGTTAATGCTGAAATTCAAGAAGCCAATATACCTTTGTGTGGTTTGTGTGGACATGGGATTTGAGACGAGGGAATTGGGCAGAGAGATAATAGTGCTTAACCTAGATTTATAGGTGAAATCTATGGTGACAATTTTCAGTTCATTGTAGAAGGAAAACTTTTTGTTGAAATATAGTAATAAGTGAATAGGTTATGAAATACAGTAACCAAGAATTGGTTCTTGTCTCTAGAACTATCCAAAAGGACTCAAGCACCAGTACAATGATTAGAATAAATGGTCTTGAGATTGCTTCCAACACTAAGATAATATAACTCTTGTTCAATAAATTTGTTGATTTATTTAAAATGAAATTTTAATGTTATGGTTAGACACAGCAAATGCTGAACTGAAAGTAGAAAGGCAAAGGAACTTTTAAAGTAAAATTAAGAAAAAGTTTAAATAGGCTCTGATATTTAGACACTTATTACATAATGTTTGTGTTGGTGTTGTGTAATTGTTATTTTCTGGTATTACCAGTTTGAGATTTTTTTTCCCACTTTATTCATAGATATAAATCAAACAGATTGAAATGGTGAAGAATTGAAGAGAATAAATTAGGAGCCTCTAATTTCTGCCACTCTTAGTTTTTAAATTCTATTTTACCTTTAGAATACAAAACTTTTTGTAAATTTATATTTTTTTGAAAGGGAAAGAAAAAACTCACACATTGAAGGCAGCAAGATTTCAAGTAGAATTTTTAGTAAATTTATTCTTGTTTTAGCTTTCTGAGTGCCACAGCAGAAAAGCATACTGACTTTTTTTCTTCCATCTTGTCACTTGAACTTAGTTTTGTTTTATTTTCTTCTGTCTTGTCTCTTGAACCTAGTTTTGTTTTATTTTTTTATTTTTTGCTTTCTCGAGATGGGATCTTGCTAAGGTGCTCAGGCTGCCTTTGAACTCCTAACCCTTCTACTTCCCAAGCAGGAAGGCCTATAGCATATATTATCATGCCCAGCTAGATTTAATTTATTTTTCAGATGATTTTTTTTTTTACTTAAACATAGGATATGCATACAGGTTTTATACCTTAGTATATTATAATGCCTTAGTGATGATAAAACTAGTCATTATTTTTGGAGAAGTATTAGAATTGAAAAGTTTCAAGCAAATATAACCATTAGGTAATATATGATCTTTAAAAATCTGTTTTTGTAAATTAGAAGCAGACATATATTAATCTTATGATATGTTCTCAGCTATGTTAAAAGACCCATAATTTCTTCACTTAAAACTCATTAATCTAAATAACCAATTATAAAGAAAGAAAACGACAATTAAGAACCCAAAAGTCACCAACCTTTTTAAGATAATGATAAATGTATGAGATGATTTGTTGGTTACACATTGTATGTATGTGTACAAATTGTTTTAGTGTACCACATAAAAAGCTCAAATATTGTGTGTAGGTGAAAAATAAAAAGAAAAGAAATTACCAAAAAAATTTATCTGTTAATTGCATTTTCCAAATGTATTTCTGTCTGTAGAGGCTCTGGACTGGGAAAAAGTGCAAATTATACAAAAAGTGTTATACAACACTTTTAAGATACTGTGTGTATTCATCATTTAATAATATATTAAAATTATTTTACTTAAATGAGCATTCCCTTTTTTTTGTTGAATATTCTAGTCCTAAGTGTAGAATGTGTTTAATTCCAGTTTGTGAATTTTGCCAGGAAATAGTCTTTAACTTTAGCAGTGCTGTGCACTTAATAGAGTAAGATTGATGTTATCTACAAAGTAAGTACTATATTCTACACACTAATTATGAATAATATAGTCCATTAGCACTATACACTATAGAGAAAATTTTCTTTATAAATTTCCTTAAAGGCCTAACTAATAAAATTACTAAAGGAAGTTTTTATAATATAGACTGAATAATGATAAAAATTTAAAAATTGAGTCAATAATAACATAGCTTAATGTTTTATTTAGTTGTTTTTGTTTTGTTTTGTTTTGTTTTGTTTTTGAGGTAATGAGCTTGAACCCAGGAACGCTCTACTGCTAAGCTACATCCCCAACCCTTTTTTATTTGGAGGCAGGGTCTTGCTGAGTTGCCTAGGTTGGCCTTGAACTTGTGAGCCTCCTGCCTCAGCCTCCATACAGCTGGGATATAGGCATGCACCACTGCCCTGTTTTTGTTTTTGTTTTTGTTTTTGTTTTTACTTATTTTACCTAATTAAAATTTGGATAATAGTGCATTTCAATTGCTAATATTCAGTTGAAATGGTTACTTTGGGGAACAGTGCTTAAATATTCAGTTTAAATTCTTAGTTCATGCATTTATCTGTAATTTTAAAACTGTTAAGCTCCATGATTCCTGATCATGCCCCCAAATCTTAACAGGTTTTATTGAATACTATGGTAGTAAATGTCATTCTTAGATTAGTACTTGTGCATTTCATCTATAAGACCTCTAGGGGGCACCAAAAGATTTAATTGCAGGCACTACAGAGTGTATTCCAGCAGCGATTGATCTGGTTTCTACACTCTAACAGGTGTGTGGAGAACTGCGCTTCCAGTTGAATAAAGCCCAAGTGGAGAAGGATGAGGCTGAAAAGGAGCACAGGGAGTACAGAATAAAAACTAAACGGGATCTTGACATTAAAGATCAGGTAAGAGATGGCGTAAGTAGAAGAAGCAATTAAAATATCATTAACATTCTTTCTGAAGTTAATGTGGTTTTATCCCTGAGTTATTTATCTGTCTTACATTATTTCTAACTAATGCAATGATCTAGTTTATACTATTAAAAGACTTTCATTTATAGTTGCCTAAAATTATCACCTTTCTCAGGAAGTGGTGAAACTACAACTGCATGCATATAAAATTCCAATCTGACAGGTCATAAATATACATTTGGATATGTGTATCTATTACTTACAAAAGTTAAAGGAATGTTCTAATGCACAGTTTGAACCTAAAATATACGAACATAAAGTTCTTGAAAGCTGCCAACTTGCATCCAATTTTAAATGAAAAAGTTTAAAATGTGTAAGATGAGATGGGTTGATGTGTAAATATGTCAATCAAATTGATTGTTGGCAGAGTGAGACCAGTTTTCACTAAGATAACCATGAATATGTTTGCTTAGGAAGCCTAAATACAGTGGAATTAGAAATGTTAAGGAGGAAAAGGCTGCTTACTTCAACTTTAGCTTGAACAGATGTTGTATGTTGTAACTTCATTGAGATTATGTAGGTGCTCCAACTGACAGCATCGATGAAGTTTTTAGAAAGACAGTTCTGAAAACCTTGCTTTTGATTTACTATCTTCATGTTCCAGTACAGGCCTTCAAAGGTTTGCATTCTTTTATCTAATGAAAGTAGATTGTTCATTCTAGTAGAATAATAAGATTGACTCCTTAGTGGCCATATTTTAAAGAAATTGCCATAATTTAAAAGGATGTAGCTCCAAGTAAAATGTTTTCAAGTATATTTCTAGTTCAAGAGTTTTTTTATTTCTGATAGTCCTTACTTTAAGCCCCATTAATTCTTTATGACAAATGATACAAAGACAACTAAGAAAAGTACTGAAATGAAAGTGATAACAAAATTTACTGCAAAAAGTTTTTTTAAGTCGTGACTAAAATCCTTAATACTAAGTTAAAATCCAGACAACCAAACTAAAATTCTGCTTTTGTACCACTGTATTCAGTGTTATAAAGTTTTACACCTTTAGAGGATTTTTTCATTAACGCATATAAATAATGAAACTACGTTATTTCATCCAGTTGGGGGCGTGCCTGATAATGGAATGGAAAATTCTTTCTGTCTGGTTCTGAAAGCCTAGGACTACCAAGTCAAAGAGGGAGAACTTTCCTTTCCTGGTATACTACATTTTTAAAGTTACACTAGCATAATCACTAGCATTATTAAATACTTCTGGTATTGTTGTACAGTATTCTGCCAGCATGATGTTTTGGGCTAACTGGGAAAGTGTAACAGTGAGGAATCTCTGTGTTATTTAAAATTGTATTATAATGGTTTAGGTTTAGAAGAGAGAAACATTCAAGATCAATAAGAATATAATATCATTTGTAAATGAATAACCTGTTTTAAAGTACTTGTAATCTTTATCTTTTTAGCGCTCTATCTCATTTGAATTCACCAGTAATAGCATGAAGGCTACAGTTGCAAGACTTTAAAGGAAGAGTTTTCATTTTAGACATTTCCTCATGCTAGTGAAATATTAGTAATTTTCATAACGATTTTTAGTGGTAGATTTTTAGATAGAGATATGGTTTTTTTAGGAGGTCACAGGGTTAAGAATAAAACCTCTGAACAGATACAATTATGATGTGATGCACTTGTTACCATTTTTTCTTGGACAGAATTTAAGGATATCTTATGGGTACTGTTTGTAACTATTTTGTATTGAGCAGACAATTTCAGAAAAGAAAGTAGTGGTGTCTCATTCCATGGATGATTTGGAGTTGCAAAGCAGCAATTGTTCTTTGGTCTTTCAGCCATGACCTGACCTTCTGTCTGTAAGACCAAAGAGCTATTTTGCTTGGCCACCATCTGCACTCAGGAGAGAAATTTACATTTAACTTTTAAAAGCTGGGTATGTTGAGCATTTATCTCAAATACGTACAATAATGTAAAGCATGTTTAATTTTAAAGTGTTGCATATCATACAACTCAGCCTAATGAGAAGTCTATCTCTTGGTTTGCAAACAAGTATTCCTTGTGATACAATCATTTTATTAATATTTTAGTTAATCTGACCATTCGATAGATTTTTAAAGTAGGCGGGAAGCTGTGAGATTGGAATGTGGTGAGAACAAGAGCTTTTTTGATGTGTACAAAATAGGGCAAATGGTTGACCACCAAAATGATTTTCCTTGTGACCTGAGCCTTGACTCTGGCATAATTAGATGGAAAGGTTATGAGGGTAACAATGGCAGTTTCTTCCACCCACTTTCTTCTTTTCTTTTTTATATTGTGTCAGGAACCGATGGGCAGATTATCCTTCCCATCAACTCCTTTGTATCTCGTCAGCTTAGAGAACTCCTGACAGCCTCACAGGATGCTTTTTGTACGCACACACACTTACACACGCACACCAAAAAAAAAAAAAAAAGATATTTGTATGGAGAAGAAGGAATCTGTGCCCTGATTTTTATTCGAAAACTTCTGTAATTATAGGCACACATATATACACTTCATCATTAAAATTTAAAAACATTTGAGGGCAAAAGGGCTATTAGAACAAATCCCTGAATTTCATTACCTGTGCTCAACATTTTGCTGGTCCTATTCCATCTATTTCACATTTTTCCCTCTCAACTCCTTCATTTTCTTTGTCACTGCCTTCATCTTTTGTCATCATCTTTTTCTTTCCCATCTTCTATCTTCTTTCTTTACTTGTCCTTTTGCAGAAATTTTAAAGTCAGTCTTAGACATCGTGTTTGTTATTTCACCCATGAATACTTCAGTGTGCATCAGTGTATATTTTTACGTTATCACTACGCTATCATTACACCTGGGAATAGTAACAATAATTCCTTGCCATCAGATCACATAATGCCCGTCCCATGTTCAAATTCTTTGTCTCAAAAATGTTTTATAGTTGGTTTATTAAAATCAAGAAAACAGGTATGTTTTTGCATATTAGAATGTAACATTACTGCTCTCTTTAAAAGGAAATGAAGGACACTCAGACAAATTTTAGTTTTCTTTGTTGTCCATTTTATTACGTAATGGTTCATTGTGCTTAAGAAATGACTCATCGCCATTCAAAAGAAATATGAATTAATCCTGTGGCAAAGTCTTTGAAGAAATGTCTCCCTTACAGGATTCCCAATCATTCAATCACAAAGGGAGCTCCTTAGAATCTGAAACTCGAAATATGTAATTTCATATCCTTATATTTAAGATTTTGGAATGTTGTGGAACCCTAGCATTACAGGCATTAACTGACCTTAAATAAAGGATGCATAAATGAAATTCTCTTTCTCATTTTCCATTTTGGTAGATAAATCTCGAAGATGACCCTTTATCAGGGCTCTATGCAAAGTAAAAATATGGGGTTCTTTGTTCAGAAATCAAGAAAGAAGTGGTGCTAAAGATACTAACACATAAAACCTTTTTCTTTCTTTTCAGTCTTTTTCTTTCCTCTGTCTCAGTGTTTTTTATTTGCTCTTTAATTGCTGACTTTCTCCAGTGTAGGTATACAGATGGGGAAGTACAGATCCCACAGAGGTCCTGCGACTGAGGGCGCACATGTGGCCCATCAGCTTCTGGTTCTTCAGTCCTCCAGCCACAGGGCCCACACACCAGGCCCTCAGGTAGTGGGGGAAGTCTGACAGGCCACCCCGTGAGATCGCAACATCCACACTGGCACACGCTGGTGCCTGGATCAGGAGGAGGTGTGAGGCTCCACACAGGGGGCACTGCCAGTCTGGAGCAAGGATGGTCCCTCCACGTCCCTCCCTAAGATGCCACAGGTCGACACATTCAACCCCAGCATCACTGCCCCTGAGGCTCACATCTGGGATGCTGTCAGGGACAAAGGACAAGAGCAGAATACGGTCCCCCACCCATGACCTGGTCCCAAGCTGGGTGGAGAGCAGGAGCTGTAGCAAGGCAGGGGCAGCAAAGAGGAAGCTGGAGGAGGGCATATTTCTGAGACCACCCAGTGCAGCAGTGAGAGCTGAGGCTCCAGTGTGCCATCAGACTGTGCTACTGAAATGCAAACTCCAATATAATATCATTAAGAATTTCAAGACAAGGGCTGGGGATTTAGCTCAATGGCGTAAGCGCCTGGCAAACACGAGATCATGAGTTTGATCCCTAGTGCAGCAAAAAAAAAAAAAAAAAAAATTCAAGACATTGGCTATAAAATCTTGAACTGCAAGGGCAGAGCCCTTCAAACAGCACCTGTGTGACTTCCCTGACCATGCGCCCGTGAAGCTGCTGCGACTTTGGAGGGAGGCAGAGACTTGGTGGCTAGTGAGCTTATCTACAGACCCACCTACATACACAGACATCTGTACCTGTGTGACATGCTCACACACCCTGTGTCCTCAGAGGAGGGCTAACCAGCATTAGCCCCCAGGCCAAATCTGCTTGCCAACTAGAGCACAGCTATGTTGTTTATACAGTGTCCATTGCTGCTGTCCTGCTACAACAGCAGATTTGAGGAGGTATAGCAGAGGCCAGATAGCCTGCAAAGCTTAACCTTTACAGAAAAAGTTTGCCAACCCTGGTCCTGGATATGGAAATTAACTATTTTTAAAGCTTCCTATGCCTTACTTGAATTTAGAACTTTGAGCTTGAAAACCCATCAATCTTAAATTATAACTTAGTAGTTTTAGAATTTTTTGCACTACAACAAATATACCACGTTCCTGGTCTCTCAATCATCAAATAGTAATGCTGAGTGAGAGTATCACTGGCTGTGGCATCATTGTCTTTTTAGTGACACATGCCTTTGTAATAGATTGGATGAGAGCATAACTACAATTTTGTTTTATGTTTACAATTTAGTTTTTGGTTAACACTAATTTAATTTTTCAGAGATAATACTAAGATAGAAAGCTTTTCTTATAGATTGCAAACATTATAACTTTGGAGTTGGAACTACCATTGAGTAGAAAGCATTTAAGTTCAAAATTACCTTCATCAAATAATCAAATTAATTATTTAAAAGTAGAACACAGGTACAAAAGAAATAGACCAGAAAATTTTTCCCAGAATAAATTAGGGCAAAGCAGGATTTGGGAGTTGCTCATTTCTACAGCAGCGTGATTCAGCACTTTAATACTGACATTTAGCATGTAGTGTATCATCACAGGAATTACTTCCTAAATCCAATTGACTGACTTAGATTGTTGGAATAAGTTCATCTATTTATAAGGTTCTTGGTAAAGATGAGAGATGGTCTTGCCTGTCTTGAAAGTCAGTCCTATTGCAAGCTAGAGAAATAAAAGGAAGAAAGAAAAGTTGAAGAACTGTACTCTTACTGAAAACTGAAACGCTGTTTCAGTGTCTTCAAGGATTTGATAGATTCTTTCAAGGAGAAAGTTAAACACTTGATCTTGATCTTCAATATGGAAAGAACAAGAACAAAACCATTTAATCACAGCCACTGAGAACCACAGTAGCCTGAAATAAAAATTTTCTGACAGTAAGGAGATTGAAATAAATTGTTGAAATAGTCTATGAAACTTTCCTTTCCAGAATATTAATTTTCAATATTAGCAGCAATATGATTTACCTGAAGACCCAATTAATGGGCCTCTGAGTCTTCTATTTGGTTCTGGAAACATCCTAGCAATAGATCGTCATGTCTGTTAAATGTGGGTAATGGCAGTGTTAGTCTTTTCTGCTTGTAACCTGGCACCTACAGATTAGAGTAAAATCTTACTCAGATCTGTTATCTGCTTCATGTCTGCAAAGCTGTATACTCTCTTCAGCAGGCTAGGATAATGGGTGAATTCTTGAGAGCTAGACTTCAGAAACTTAGCCAGCTATCACCTGCAGTCTCACTTCTCTCTTTACAAAGTGACTGACTGGGAGGGGGCCACTTGGGCATGCCTTTTGCACATGTAATCACTCGTCCTAGTGATGACAGAGCTGCTCTCCACTGTTCTTCACACTCTCTTTCAGTGCTGTAGGTTTAGCACGTTCCTGTCCTTGCTCCTCCTCGCAGACACAGCAGTTGCAGAGGGCGTGGCTTACCCAAACCAGTAGACCAGACACTTGAGGGTAATAACTACAAGACCAGGTCCTGCCCTTAGGGGGTTTATATTCTACTTGAGGAGTCAGAGTACACATTTGAACATGCCTTAAGAATACTTGCAAAGCAGCATATTGACAAGTGCAAATTAATGTAGTGTGAACTTCATGCTGGCTACAGCCCATGAGAGGGAGAATCTGGTTCCATGTGTGTGATGCAATAAAGCTTTTTTTTATAGCATCTTCTCTGAGTATGCCCTAAAGCATTGTTCAGCATACTTAGAGAAATTTGTGTTCTTCTCACAGCCAAACCAAGAATTCTGAGAAAATCCTTCAGCCTGGAGTATATCTAATAAGTCAGCCTCTTTTGTTCTTATTCTGGTGACACTTCAGTGGGGAAATAGGATTTATTGGATTATTGAAGTAATTTAAAGCATTTTCACTTGATAAAAGTCTTAAATTAATGAACCTATTATTTTTCTAAAACACCATGTCAAATTAGTTTCATTTTAAGTCATCATTATGTTGATAAAGTCACAAAATGAGCAGTAAAAAAGTAAGTTTATTATTTTTGTACAAAAGAACAATTCTAGATCAATCCAGTGAAATAATACCAAGTCAGAGATCCCTGGGCATTTAGCAGTTAGTAACTTGTTGAGTTGGGCAGTTGATCTGAGCAGTATAAATGTATCTCACCATAGAAACATTACATATAAATTCATGTGCTAAAAAGGTATTAATTTTTACTTGTAATTTGACTTTCTAGAAAATATGATAATGCTATTCACGTTAATAAATTTGATTTTTTTAAATAAATCAAATGAATAAACAAAATATATCTGAAAATGACAATCTAAAGTTATTTAGGAAATAAGAGCCCAAATCAGAAACAAAACATGCCCACTTAGAAATGACATGCCTTATGAAATAAACATGTGGAAGTACACATTTGCCTCTGCATAGGAATATAAAACTGTAAACTGAGCTAAAAGAATATTTTTGTGTTGTAAAGTATTCCTAAGCTTGTGCTCCTAGCCTTAAAGAAACAATCCATGCTATACTTTCAGTGGATGATAAATATTTTGGTCTTTTAAAGATTTCTTTGCTTGCTTCTTTTGACTTTAAAAGTTGATTTCCCAGGCTAACCTGCCAGTCTTGCTGACCAACTATCTTCTCAGGTATCAACTCTGCAATTCTAATAGCTATCAAGAAGCAGCAGTTCTTTGACTATATCTCTGCAGGCCAGCAAAGTCATTAGCCACAGGACAGCTACATTTTTTTTTTATAGTCCAGAAATGTTAGTACCAGTATCCACTGTGAATATTACTAATTACTACATGTGTATACATTTAAAAACAATATTTGTTATATAAACATGGGCATATTAACAGAGGCCAATAATTCTTCATCCAATAAAGCAAATCATTTCCAGCTCTCTGTTTTACCTTCCACATTTTGCCTGTATGCATATGTAATATTTGTAAGTAGAAACATAGCCTAGATTTAATTTTGGTCTTTGCTTTTTTTTCACTTAACATTATTTTAAGCATTTTTCCGTATTGCTTCATGTTCTTTACAGTGATTAATATGGTTGTTTACATTTTACTTTTTAAGGAAAATGATAGTCACATTTTGAAGAAAACAAGTACTATTACAAACTTAGAACCCTTTTGTCCTGAACTTCACTTGTCCTATTAATTCAGCATCCATATGTAGAATGCATTGCTCAGGCCTATAATGAATTTCTGTCAGAAGGAAGTATACGAGACAGGTATACAAATAAATATGCGGCAATAAGAGCATAGTAACTTATCAGCAAATTGCAAAAGGATCTCAGGATTTAGAAGATGATGGTTAGGATGTTGCCTGGCAGAGATGGGTGAGGAAGACGTGTGGTTAGATGGTCCACCATGGCAGCCGGAGTCATGGGAGTGGGGGCGTGGCAGTGAGAAAGCAGGATGTGCTCAAAGACAGTGGGTATCTTTTGATTCCTTAGGACTTTTTTTATAACTGACGTCGATATCTCAAGTGTCCTGTGTGTTATAATATTTTGCCAATAGAAAATGGGCTTCTAAAATGCTCAGCTTCTTAGTATAATTGTGTGTTTATCACGTACTATACTCCTGTTCTCAAGCACAGAAGTTAGTTATATTTTGGAAGTGTTCACATGTTTATTTTAAAATTTTACTTTGTATTTATGTGTAATGGAAGAAAATGTGTGTGTGTGTGTGTTGGGGATAGAAACCAAGGTTTGGGGCATGTGGAGAAGTGCTCAATCACTGAGCCACACCCCAGCATTTACCCACCTTCTTTGTCAGTCAGGGCTGCCCAGGCTGTTCTCAAGATTGAAGGGTGATCTGCCCAACCTCAGCCTCTTGAGTTGCTGAGACTATAAGCACACACTTTCATTTCTGTTTTTTCTTTTTTTAGCAGAATATATTTATGGAGAGAAAGAAAGTTTCTGTCTGAGAGAGACAGAAGGGGTCCCGAGTGGGTTGTCAAAGATTCTGGCTTTTCCAGGGACTTTTATAGAGTAAAACCATGAGGTAAGACAGGTCCAAGATGGGAAAAACCTGGGAACTCACAAGACAAACAGGCATGAGGTGGGAAAGAACTATGGTCAACCAATAAGCTTAATTGTTCAGGTAAAACTGACCAAATCAGGGACAAATAGGGAAGCCAGTAGCAAGCAGGCATTCTTAAGGATCAGTGACTCTTCCTGTAGGGGGTTGGAATGGTGACTCCTGGCTTCCTTAAGGTGATCCATACCTATTTAGAATATGAGTCCCTCCTGTTTATACTTAGGGTGGGGTTGCATTTGTTTTGTCTTTTATCTGGCCCACAGTGGGAGGTGTCTGTCTCCTCCAAGGTCACAAGACATGTGGTCTTCTGCACTGGCTCCTTCAAAGGGCTAGCCTTGTCTGACTGCCTATAATATTTCTATCTAACTCAGCTGCCTGTAACATTCTCCCTTCTGAAGTAACCTGAACTGCTGTGAGGCAGTGTGGGTGATGACTAAAGGGAATCGTAGCTGTTGAACGACAGTCAGAGATACTCTACAGAGGTTCTAACTAATGACCCTCAGTAGATACCAGGCATTTTCATCTTGGGTAAGCATACAGCTTTAGGTCTGCCAGAGACAAAGCAGAAGAAACAATTAAGTATAAGTATGCATGGGTCAACTAATAGAATCAACAGGATTATTATGAGTACAGTTACAAGAGACTTTTACCAAGAGGAGCTGGAATTAATTCCTGTAAGGATAAAATCCAGGGAATTTTAGAATCTGACACATCATTGATTTGTCATCTAATTAGTACATATTGTTATTCATGTGTAAAAATTTAAGAAAGTTTTTTCATTTGTCAAAATAATGTATTAATCTGGTTCTCATAAGTTGTCAAATTTAGAGATAATTATAACTAAAACTAGAGGGATTTATGACAAAAATGTCAGACTCCATCAATAAAAGGACCTAAGAGCCAATGGACCTAAACCAATTTAAAAACGGTTTCTAAACTTACCTGTCAGCTCTAATGCTCATGCTTTGATTATGCATGCCTTTGTATACATACTTTGATTGTATATGCTTTGATTGAAATTTTTTGTTACCTAAGAAGGTGCCAAACCCCAACGCATCATACAGATAAAACCAATAATTAATATGCTAGATTTCTTTTAGATTCTTTTTTCTGGGATCCACCAGATCTTGTCTAGAAAAAAGTTATATGACATATATCGAGGCCTTAACTAGCTATACTCAGTAGGCTTTAAATAACACTGCAGCTGGTCTCGCTCTCCTAAATAAAAAAGTAAAATTAATGAGACAGGTAATCCTCCAAAATCAGATGACATTAAACATTTCAATAGCACAGGAGATATTTACGCAATTGTAAAAACTAAATGTGTGTACATTCCTGATCCTTCTGCTAATATCTCAATAACTATTCACACTTCCATTTCTGATGGAAAAATTTTAAGATTTCCAAATTTCAAGTAACTTACAATAAATTATCCTTTTATTAGCAGTTTTAGAGTCAAACAGCACTAGTGTTCTAGAAATAAAGAACTGAGTTATCTTGATTCATGGAGGACTACCACATGACTTGCAATAGAACAAAAAATAGATTACACAGGATACCACTTTTCCTGTGAACTATGAGTCCGAAGGCTGGATTGGTTTTTTTTTTTTTCCCCGTGTTGGGAGTTGAACCAGATCCTTGTTTATTCTAAGTACACAGTCTATCTCTAAGCTACATCTTCAACGCAAAGACTTAACTACTTGCTTTGGCATACTTCTCAGAGCCTATTTTCTTTGAACTGAGAAATTTAAATAAGTGACAGCTAAGGTTTTCTCTAGGTCTAAATATTTCCTAGAAATATTTCTAGAAATATAAGAAATATTTATATTTCTCTGTCCTAAATTATGAGTAAAATATTAATAAAATCAATAAAAATTACATGGAGTCTCAAGTGTCATAATTTCCAGTTACATTTTATGAAAATGACACATCTGCTAAGATTCTAAGAATAAATTTTTATTGTCAGCAATTTTAGATCATATTCTTTTTATTATTAATAATAACAGAATAATGAAATGGGTAGTCCTTTAAACCGTTGAATTTAATTATAAGACAGGCATTGTTTAATTTGCAATAATGATGAAAACCCTACACTAAATTAAGAGGTCGGTTCCATTGAAAAGATATTAGGCAGCAGAAAGCTCTGAAAGGTAGAGTTTTGGGGAAGTAGCCGGTCTATGCAAACTTGTGAAATTAAATATTCATAGCCAGAGATTTTCGTGTTTCTGAACTCATGACTTGAGATGGTGTCTTTAGAAATGCAGCTTTAGGAGTTGGTGCTTTTGCTTTCTGTTCTCACTTGATGATGCCCTTATAAATGCTGCCATGGAGTGAAATTTCTCAACATAGGTGACTAGAATATGATCGCATTGAGTTTCTGGTTATAATGCTTTCTAATCATCAAAATGAAAGCAAAGCATTTTTAAAGTTTATGTTTAGTTTTGTTTTTTATTTGTTTGTTTTGGTGCCTTGGATCGAACTCACGACCTCACACTTGCCAGGCAGGCTCTCATACCACTGAGCTAAATCCCTAGCTGAGCAAAGCATTTTTAATTCTCAGAGATTTCACAGATCCTCTACATATATCTCTGAACCTCACAGGGGTCCAGTATGAGATAAACTGCTCCAGACAGAGATTCTAGATACAGATCTAGGTTGCTCTTGATGATTAATAAGTTGCAAAGTATTTAGACTTTATTATTACTCTTATTAACAGATGATCAGGGCCGGGGATCTAGCTCAGTGGCCTAAGTGCCTGCCTGGCAAGTACAAGGTCGTAAGTTCAATCCCCGGTGTGTGAGTTCAATCCCCGGTGCCGCAAAATAAAACAGATGATCAACTTAATGTAAGTCTTTTTGGTGTTAAATTGGTACTTAAGTGGATTAGTTGCACTAACATTTAGGGAAAAAGGTAAGTAAGTTGCAGGCTCTGTGTTTCTACTCTGCCATCTGTCATTTCCTGAGAATTATGGGGTTCCCTATGAAGAATGGAAAATTCTTCTTTGTATAGAATCTTTCCACTTACATTTGAAGTTCTGTCTCTCCCATGGTAAAAAATCACACAAGTAGTAGCATGAGCCTGTCTTTATGAGTTGTGCTCTGACAGGAAGTTCTCATTAAAGTACAAGGAAACCAGACACCGTGACATGTGCCTACATGGGAGGTTGAGGCAGGAAGATCGCAAGTTCAAGACTGACCTGGGCAGATTAGCAACCCTGTCTCAAAAACACAAAACCAACAACAACAATAAAAACCAAACAGACAAGGAACTGCTTCTGTCTTTCTGTCTTTTTTAGAGAGTAGCAGCAAAGGAAAATGGGAGATGAAAAACTTTTAGGGAGGTCTTAAAACTATGAAAGAGCAAAAATTGTTCCACTTGAAAGATTTTTCCCATCATGGCAAGTGCTGCTACCTTTTCTGTTGGACTCTTCTTTATCGTGTTCAGATTTTTCTGTATAGAAATCTCAGTCCACTCACACTGAAAAGTGCTTGTCATATCCTTGTATTTGAAGAAATTTTAGGCTGTCATTTGCAACTTATCTTTATACCTAAGTTTGTCATAAAATAGTAGGGCTATCAGATGTACATAGTAGTTTAAGCCGTGCAAGGCTATACTATATGACAAAAACTGGGCATGTTTTAACCTACAGGAGGAGTCAAATATGTTGGCCAACTTTCCTATAATGTAGCAAATATCTGAGATAATCAACTTATTAAGATCCAAGGTTTACTTTGACTCACAGTTTTAGAGGTTTCAGTTCACAATCAGTCTAGTCTCATCGCTTTTAGTCCTGTGGGAAGTCAGAAGTGTGTGCCATAGCAAAACCATTCACCTCATGTTAGGAAGGGGAAAAGTGGAAGATTAACAGCTACAGCTCACTCTTCCTGTGGAGGGCACACTGCTAAGGACGGGAAGGCTTCCCACTAGGTCTCACCTCTTAAAGGTGCCACTACTTCCCTGTGGCACCATGCATAGGATCCAGGCTTTACCTCATGGACCAAGCCTTTGTGTGGACCTTTACCACAGTTTGGATAGTTAAGGTCAAGATCCAAATTGTAACCTCAAGACAGACTATGCATGGACCAAATCACAAACACACACACACGCACACACAACACGTTTCTATTTATCTTACTAATCTGCAACCAAGAAATATGACTTGCTAATGATTTTTCTTGAGCAGAACCTAAAATTCGAGGTGTCAAAATATAGAATTTAGACTTCAATACCTAAGAGGGTTAAAAAGACCCTAGAATTTCCTAGCCATAAAAACAAAAGAAGGGGGAGACAACTAGGGAGGAGACAATTGGGAAGATTTTAGAAGAAAGTACTCTAAAAGCATTTACACTAAGAGTTAGACTTTTGCCTCTATTTATACTGCTTCACATTCACTTATAAAGAGGCAGGCATGAGCACAGACCCATCAGTATAAACCATCTGTGTTTTTAGAAAAGAACCACAACAATGGATTAAAAAAAAAAACTATCTTTGGTATGATCCATTTCTCCTTCATACCATTGCTGGTTGTTAATAACTTTTTGGGGAAAAACACTTCATATTATTTGCCTTTTTCATAAGATGCCTTTAAACCACCACATAGCAATAAAGTTTATAAAGGCAGCTTTTCTCTTTAGTCTCTCTTATTTCAGTGGCAACATATAATGGGTTGGAGGGAGAGTTTCAGATAATAAAGAACAATTGTTTGTTGGGGACGAAAGGCCAAGAAGACTAATCACTTAATCCACTGCATCATTTTATAGATGATAAGAATGTGAGTGAGCTATCATCTTATTTCTTTAACTACTAGTTATATGTCACACCTAAATAGACAGAAGAACTTCAGTGAGAAATAAAATAGATGTATAACTCTCATAATCAATCTAGTGAGGAAGTTCAGTGTAACGAGGGCGCGGTAAAGGGGGTGATGTACTTGGTGGGAGAATGTTTAAAAGATTCTGTGCGTTTATCGTTGATTGATTTTCAACAAAGATAATAAGAAAATAAGCAATGTATAGTGTAGTCAACAAATGGTGCTTGGAGAGCTGTATACCCATCTGGTAAAGAATGAGGTCAAGGTGTAGCCCAGGGTCAGAGCGTGTGCTTAGCGGTGGGAATGGCCCTTGATTCAGTCACTATCACCACCACCAAAAACAAAAACAAAAACCCCACAAAAAAAAATGAATTTGAGTTTTTATATCATATGCAAAAATTAAGTCAAAATGGTTGAACAGGCTAAGAATTCAAGCTACACTTGTAAAATTCCCAGAAGAAAACTTAGATTAAATTGTGATCTCAAATTAGCAGTGGTTTTGTAGATATGAAAACAAGAGCCTGAGATCCACACACACACATGAAATAAATTTGACATTATCCAAACACTTGTGAGCTTCAAAGGACACTATTAAGAAGAGAATGAAAAGATAGCCACAGAACGGGAGAAAAATTTTATAAAAAAAAATATATGTATAAATGATCAGGGACTTGTAGCTAGGATAAAGTATACTTACAATTTAATAATAAAAAGGAAACCCAACTTAAAAATGGGAAAAGAACTGGGAATTTAGCTCAGTAGCTCAAGCACTTGCCTGGTAAGCACAAGGTCATGAGTTCGATCCCCGGTACCAAAACAATTTAAAAAAATAAAAATGGGAAAAAGATCTGCATAGACATTTATTCAGAGAAGCTATACACATGGTAAGTAAGCACATGAAATGATGCTTACCATTATTAGCTATCACAGAGATATAAACCAAAACTAAAATGAGAACACTTAGAACAGATAATATCAAGTATTGACAACAGTGTGGAGAAGATACACTGCTAATAGGATTGTAAAGTGGTGCAACTGCTTTGGAAAACAGTCTAGCAATTTCTCAAAATGTCTAACATAGAGTTCACATGTGACCCAGAAATTCTGCTCCCAAATATACGTCTAAGAGAAATGAAAACACACCCACACAAAAATGTGTGTATGAATGTTCATAGCAGCATTTCATAGTAGCCAAAAGCTGGCAGCAACCCAAATGTCTACCAACTGAAAAATGAATAAAGAAGATGTGTATATGGCGTTTAGAAATGAAGAATAAAGTAGCGATACATTTTACATCATGAATCAACCTTGAAGACATTATGTTAAATGAAAGAAGCCACAAAAGGCAACATGCTGTATGATTCCATTTTATCTGTAATGTCCAGAACGAGCAAGTCTATA
The DNA here is from genome assembly GCA_004365215.1 of Cuniculus paca. Taxonomy (NCBI): domain Eukaryota; kingdom Metazoa; phylum Chordata; class Mammalia; order Rodentia; family Cuniculidae; genus Cuniculus; species Cuniculus paca. Next base: position 16,067 of record RJWT010002271.1, on the reverse strand, counting down.
CAGACAGAAACAGTGGTGACTGACTAGATCAGCGGGGATTAGGGGAGGGTGAGAGTGGCTGCTAATGTTTACAGGTTTTTTTTGGGATAAAATGTCCTCAAATTGATTGGAGTGATGATCGCCAACTCTGAGAATCTACTAAAAATCATCAAATTATTTACTTTAAGTGAGTGAATTCTATAGTATCTGAATTATGTCAATAAAACTTTTAACAAAAACCCTCCCACTTTAAGGCTTTTGAACTTGTCGTTCGCTTTGCCTGGAACACTGTTTGGAATCCTTGCTTACTAGATTGATGCCTTCGAGTCATGGTGCAAACACCATGTCTCTGAGCTCTTCCCTGACTACCTGTTTTGATTGTGTACTATTTCCCCATACTCTCTCTGCTCTTTTGGCTTCTTTTTACTCTATAAATTCTTTATTTTGTTTATTACATGTCTTATCCAATCACAATATCAGCTTCATGAAGTTACGGTATGTCCTCTTCAGTCCACTTGTGTGACTCTTAGCAAAAGCAGTGTGAATTGCGTTGCATTCTTTTCCCATTTAACAACACCGAGTGGCTTCCTGTTTGCATTTAAAGAGATAAATCCAAACTTTTTTCTATAGTTTATAAGACAGCATAATCTCACCACTGCCTAGTTTTCCACTCCTTCTCACCCACCCTTCCTTTGTCTGCAACCACTGGAGCCTCAGTGGTTTTCCTTTAGCCAGACCTTTGGGCAAACATCTACCTTATGCTTAGTATATTCTTCTCTCTTTCTTGCTTGTCCAGCTCTTTCCTTTAAACTCCCCTTAAAAGTCTCTACTTCTCTAGCTGCTGTCCGTCCCTTAATGGTGCTCCCTTCCTTCATTAAACTCATTATAATTTATTATTTTATTATTATTTACTTAAAAAAAAACCTTTCTCCTCCATTGGAATGTAAGTTGAGAGCAGAGACCCTTCTGTATGTGATTCACTTTTGTATCCTGTGCCCTGGTGCCTAGCATGCAATTAGGATCTCAGTAACTGGTTGGGTGAGTGGGTGGGTAGGAGGTCATGACTTTCAGGCCCCAAAAGTGGACTACTTGTAGAGAAATTCTCATTTGCTACCTACTACCTGGTGAACTTGGACAAGTAAATTAATATATCCAAACCTGGGTTTCCTTCTTTGTAAAATGAAGGCAAATATAATTTTCACTTTATATGGTTTTATAAAATTTGAGGTAATCTATGTAAACATTATAGTACAATGCATGATATAGTACTTCATAGCACAATGCATGATGTATATTAATTTTATTTGATACATATTAATAGCAACTAGAACTAGTGTTAGTTTTGTTTTTGTTTTTGTTTTGAGACAGGGTCTCACTGTGTAGTTCAGACTGGACTTGAATTCACTATATAGCTCAGTCTGTCCTCAAACTCACAGTTATCCTCCTGCCTCGGCCTCCTGAGTCCTGGGATTATAGGCATCACCACACCCAGCCTGTTACCATTCTTATTCACATTCTCTATCATTATTTTTTCTCTCAGCTGATTGGATTCTAGTTCCTTTCTAGAATTATGATGATAACTGGATATAATTTTGGTGTGTTCTGCCAGTACATGCTTACATTAATCTTACTTCTGAACAGGTTGTTTCTTGGGTTGGTTATCAGATATGTCCCTTTTTGGACTCTTACTGAGGTTAAATTCAATGAAAATTCCTAATGCCAATTACCTGCTGCCCCCCTACCAACTGCACAGCAAATTCGACATTTGCATTTACCTCTCTCAAACTTGGCTATTTTAGTTTTGGGCTCTTGTGTCAGCTCGCTAAATTCCTGTTAGATCCTGTTTTGGATGTATAACCATAATAAATTATTCCTCTCAAATATGTCATAGGCAAATCTGACCAGCATGTCAGTGGTGTCCTCTTCAAAGTCAGTTCTGCACAAGGAGCAGCCAGAGTCCTGTGATTGGTATCTTAAGACCTCCGGAGAGTTTAGTATGTTCTTTTTTGTCTTCCATGTGATGTAACTGATGTTGGAGAACCAAGTTGAGTTTTTCTAATTAAGAACCAAGCATTCTTCAAACTCATTCTGATCAAATTTAAAAACACACACACACACACACACACACATGCACGCACATTTATTTCTGTGCTTTGCATGTGTAAGTAGTGTGGCATTGAGCACAAGATTACATTGATGGCATAATGCAGAAATTAGACGTAGTGACCACGCAATTGAAGTGCCTTAGAAAATAATACAGCTTTTTGGAGTTAACAAGACTTAAACACATGTGGGAAAACTCCCAGTGGAGAGAGAAAATAAGAATGGGCCTGACTTAAATTTGAAATTGTTTTTCTAACTAAGCGAGATGAATGGGATAAATTGGAAATGTGAAGAATTAAAATTCATAAAATCGTTTTCTTGGGATTTCTCAGTTGCTTCTATTGACCTAATCATTACCCTAAATTTATCTGTTCCATGCTTATTTTATTTTTCTTTAGGAAAATGAGTAAAATAAAGAGTTATGTTGCCTTTCTAACTGTCACAGCATATAAATTCAGTAATGTATGTGAAAGTATTTTCTAAAGTATGAAAATTTATTTACTATTGTGATTGAATGTGTAGTCAGTAAATTTACTCATTAGCCTGTGAAAGCTGGAAGTTTAAAAGAACTACACTGAAAATACTTATTAACTAAAGCATCTATTTCACACTTAGGAGCTGCTTTCTAAAATTAGCTACAAAATATAGGTTATCTTTGAGTTAATAACCAAGTACAATCAATTCTTAAGTTCCTTAAATAGAATTTTACAGAAATATTTATATAACCCACAGCTATAGTGAATTTTCTAAAAACTCCACATAAGGTGAGATCACGTACACCATGTCTCAGTACAGAAGGATTGTTTTTTCAGTTATGTCTCTATAAATAAACCTAGTTTTGTTGTTAAAATTTGCTGTTTCCTCCTCACATAAGAGCATCTCATTAATTTGGGTGAAAACCTTCCAACAAAATAAGGTTAAATTGGCCGATTTTCCAGGGGAAGGAAATCCATCTTGTGTCACCAACAAGCAGAGTAACAGCTAAGAGGTAAGGTGACCGCAGTCCTGTTAAGTGGTCAGCATATTTTGAATGCAAGCAGAAGTGTTCAGGTAAGAGCCTGATTTAGTGTTCAGTACGCTTTCAGTAAATACTTAGCATTGTAGAGGCGAGCATTAATACAAATGTTCTCGGTAACCAGGTACGCGAAGGAGTAACAGAAAATGGGTAAATGGAAAGAGAGTTGACTTCAGAAAGGTCTAGTTTATAGGCAAGAAGAGGCACTCTGTTCCTTTGTCTGTACTGTTCAGTCACCCAGAGCATGTAAATTGGATTTCCTTTAATCAACTGATTGAAGTTGATTCAGTGAAAACTTAAAATTAAAATAAAATCATTCTGTTAAAAACAAATGAGGAAAAACTGGGAAAATGTGAATGAGTAAAGAAATAATATACATTACCTTATGAAGCTAGTTTTTTTCAAAAAAGAATCCGAGTCTTAATTTTAGTCTTGTATTTTAAGAGATTGACAGGATTTAACCAAGATAATACACAGACCAAAAAGAAAAAGTTCTTGTTGAATAACACTTGTCAGATGAGAAACAGATGATGTGTTTTCTTTTATTGCATTTAGAAAATTGATTGTTGCCAATAGACACTTGTTTACGCTTGTAACTGAGTTAGCATTGCAGTTTGGCGTGATTCCACTGTTGAAGGGAATGAGTATCGGCAGAGTTAGGAGCCTGGGTTCTAGTCCAGTTGAGTGGTCTCCAGTGAGTGGTTTAATCTCGCTGGACCCTGGAGTTCCCATCTATAAAGGCGGGGGGAGAGGGGGGTTAGGATGATGACTCATCATTTATCCCTAAGAGTATGGTTTCCTTCCTTTCCTTTTGTTTTTACGATGATAGGGATTGAACCCAGGGCTTTATGTAGGTAATGTACAGTTTATTTGTAAAGGCCTGTATTTTTAATAAAGAAACAAAATCTTGATGTAAACAGGGAGTTAGTTTATTTCCAAATGTTTTAGGATCCTTTTGGTAGGAGCACACTGTAGAACAAATATAACTAGCACAATATTTAAGGAAGAGGTATCTTATTTGCCAAATTAAAAAATGTAACTTGAAGTCTTGAAAGTTAAGTACAAAATAACTCCATTTCTTAGTATATTCCCTTTATGAATCAGATATTTAACTGATTATTTCCCAGAGAATTCCTGAAAAGTAACATTGAGTTTAAATGTTTTAATTTGTGATAGTAGAAAAGTAATAAAAATGTGTACATTATCAAAGAGACAAAGCAGTTTTTCCAGAATCCTTTGTTTTTCTGGTCAAGAAAATAAGCCAACTTTTTTACACAATAATTCTTATTAGGTGATACCATAATTGAAGACGGTGCTTACTAGTGGAATGACTGATTATTTAGGGGTTTTTGTTGTTGCTGTTGTGTTTTTAGTTGTTGTTTGTTTGTTTTCAAATTGTGATTTTTGTACTTGTCAGTACTTTTATATCTAAATGTTTAGGTCTCTGAGAAGCAAACCTACACATTGTATTGATACATCTAGAATTATAGAATGTGAAGAAATAATACATTTGAGCCATAAATGAAAAATATAGGGAAGTGTTGAAATTACACATTGCAAAGATCTTTAGGCTTCTATTCATTTAAGGTAGTAGGGTCAATTTTTAACAAACTTTTCCAAAACTATTTGATTTAGGAGTATGAAAAGTGTCCTTCTGAGGATTTTAAATCTCATAATGAGAGACTAAAAAAGCATTGTACATGTAACTAATAAAAAGACATTTTCTAAACTGGAAATAAATAATAAATCTCATATGTTTAAATTTACCTACAAATTTTTTCTACAATTAAAACTGATATTTTTTCAGGAGCAGCAATATTTTAGTTATTTAAATCTATTTTGTTTTTATAGATAGTGAAACATCCTTATCTTACTTGAAAAATGCATTTCATTCTCTTGTTTAGTAAAATTGTTTTAGAGTGTTTTTTTTTTTAATATCTTGTTTTTTCTGTTTAGCCATATTTCTATATATTGGGGACACTGCAGTAGCAACACTATAACTAGTAGAAGACAATGTTAACAAAGTTATTTTAATTTACATTTTAGTGTATTTTCAGTTGAGTTTTTCAATTCGAATATATTAATAGCTTTAATATAGAGACAAAATGAGTAAAATTATATCAAGATATAATAATTCATAATGTGAAAAATGATGGTTAGGCTTCATTTAACATGAATCCTACAGACTTAATAAGACATTTGCTGTTGTAATGTTTTAAAGAACTAAACAAGAATATTGGAATGATTTGTTACTTACTGTAGCCCAAATGATTATAAATTTGAGGATGAAATATGATAAATTACATGTATCATCAGATTTACTTTTTATCACGATGATAGAAAATTTTTTAATATTTTAATAACTTAAAAGGATAATGAGAAAAGTGGAATAAATTGAATATTGTACATGTATAGTGTGTATGTATATACATGTATGTGTATATGTGTACATATAGATGTGTATGTATAAAAAATTGCCTGGCCATCTGGGATACACACACACACACACACACACACACACACACACAATGTCTGGCACATAATGGGCACATAGTATTTGTTCAAAAATATTGTGTTTAACTGAGAGCTTGGAAAGGAATTTTTTTCTTAAGGAAAGAAATTATTTAAGGGAATAAATTAATAGTTTGCTAAACTATAATTCCTAAATTGGAATTATCTTCTTTTCTTTTTGCTTTGGGTGACTTTCTTAATTGATGATAAAATTATTTTCAAGTGTTGATAAAAGTCAGCAACTAAAGTGAACATTCTATCACTGATAATGTTTTCTTGAATTTGGGGTCACTATTTTTAGATTGTTTTTCTTGAGTAATTCTTTTACCTACCAGTTTTTGTACTTAGTATGTTATTCTTTAATGAGAGAAAAGATTATAAAACAATGTCTTTGGACTGTGAAAAGACCACTTTTTTTATATTGGGATGTCCCACCAGAAAAGAGCTTCCTGTTTTTATTACAGTTTGCTTTGAGAGAAACAATTTCAGGTTTATTTTTCTTTTCAATGTACTTACTGTAGCAACCAAAATACTTTTGAAATGCCTTCAAAAGGCCTCAAAGTTTAGTGTAATTTTTTTTTACACAAAGTAAATTTAGAGTGGCTATAAAAAGAAAAAGAATTGTGTTAATTTCTTAACAAGGTTAACAAGGTTTCCTTTGTATTGTTGACTCTCACTTAGGACACAGTAGGGTTATCTTCAACTAGCCATCCTTATCCTCTGCCCAAGGATGATGGACTGATTTTCAGGGAAGAATGCAAGCAATCACGGTTTCCTTTTGACTCTTTTTTATAAGCTAATGTCCCCGAGGCAATTTAATTAAATAGTATAGGTTAATTTGAATGTATTACATATAGTTAATATATGCATGCACGTGTAATATATAATATGCACATATGTTTAAATGTATGCATATAATTAGATATATAAATATATGTATATAAAGTTAATTTTATATGTTAGCATTTTAAGTGGAAAAATGATTTCTCCTTTTATAATGTGGGATTATTGAGTACATTGGTGATACAAATTTCCTTCTAGAGAGAAGCCACACTGTGACCTGTTTTCAGCCTTCCTTTATTTTAAAAGTTGTAGTATGGAGATTCTCTTTTTATGCATACCAAGCAAAGGAGTATAAACCTACATTAATCTTTTAAGTTATATTCTCTGTACACTAACACAGTAAGACTAGCATATATAAATGTCTCAGAACAAAATTTATGGTGTGAGAAGTAGAATAGATTGGATTACTGGTTGATAAAACAAGGTACTGCCAAAGATCCAAAGTGTTTTTTGAGTTTGCCAACTTTATTAACATAACTCTTGTAATATAGCTGTGAAGACAGCATAGAAATAGTCTCTTGAAAAGTAGTTCAGTAAGGTGGGTTTGTAAGTGATTGAGCATCATGCCTAGTACAGTTTTACCTAGAGAAACATTCAGCATAGTCATCCTCTAGTAGTAAGTCATCACTGGTACAGTTGATTCACAGCTGGGGCTGGGGGTGCTAGGAAGCTGTCGTCTTTGTCATTACAGTGAACCCTTCACATCTGTGGAGACAAATCCCAAGATCTTCACAAGTGGTAGCAAAAATGGTTAATCCTTTCCATTTAATGTAATAAAATATAATTGACTTTATACTGTAGAATGTTTATAAACAGAATAGAAGTTGTTCATAAAGTTTTGAAACAAATCCTACTTCTAAAATAAATAGTATATTTCATTGCAGTGGAGTATCATCTCAGGAGGATTTTATATTCTAAGTTCAACTTCGAAAGTGAATATTCCATATGATCAAAATTACTCAAAAATCTGATAAATTGATCAGAATTTAATAGCCTTGATGTTTTTGTATGTATTGATTTTTTTTATGTCTGTGTTTCATCTCTATCCCTCCCACATGGGAGACATTCATGCCTTTTCTCAAAAATTTTAACTTACATCATTTTACTTCCATTGTTGAGTTAGATTGCTATTTATTCATACAGACGTCAGATAAATAAATTAACTTATGTTTGGGGATGCTTTTATGTGAGAAATACATATATTTCATAAATGAAATTACACTCAGTGGGGTAAGACACACATAGCAGGGAGGTACACAGGTAATGTGATTGACCAAGAGCTCAGTGCAGTCAAGCCTCACAGTTCTAACTCATTTGCTGAGTTGCATGGTGGGCAAAGTCACCCACACTTCTTCCATCTCCCTCTTGTTATTACTCATTGTTATTCCTGTATTCCTCTTGCAGTAATGTTAATTATGAACCATATGATTCTGTGATCATAACGAATGAAGACAAGAATAAAATGTACCACGTAGCAAGGGTGATGTGAGATTGCATCCACTGAGGCCATGGACCTAACTCTAGAGCAGAAGTGGGACCTTGAAAGTAGAAAACAAAGACCACAATCTGAGCAGGAAGCAGGTGTGCTTCTAAACTATGAAGTGGTTTCTTATCATAATGATTGGTGGCTATCTTTTTATAATTTAGTTCTTGATGTATTTTCTGGTATTGCAAAGTTTACTTTCAGATAATTTAAAAATATCAACATCATTGATAGTTGACAAATGGTGTGGCCAACAATTAAGAGATTTATATAGTTGACTTCATTATTTTAAGAGTTTTCCATTCATTTCAACATTGTCTACTTTAATGTCACCTCTTCTTAATCTGCAATTTTGGGTCATTTTTATCCATTTCAAACTGTGATCATAACTTACTTCTCCCAATTGTTCTTATCCATGTTTACCAATAACTTAACAACTTTTACAATGTATCATTTGAAAAATGTCTTTTTTAAGCTTCCCAACAATCACATTATATTTAAACTTTTAGCTCATCCAAAGTTATCTTAATGCAGTGGCAACAATACTCTACTACTAACATCAGCATCCATAAAAGGTCAAGATCTCTCCATCTATGGTGTTTGCAATGTGAATGTCTAAGCATTCAATGCCTAGAACATTGCTAATATTTTACCTTTTTAGAATACTGAAAGAGCATGATAGAATTAGGGGCAAAAAGGGCAACTCAGTGTTTTAAAGAAAAAAAAAACACTGCGGACTTTCTAAATGGCCTCATATTTTGTCTATGATAAACAAAAGCCTAGATTCATGAAAGTGCACAGCAAGCCCTTTTTCTTCCTTGTAGCATCATAAAGCATTTATTGAACTGGTACAGAGGGGAGCTATCATCTGAACTTTTATGTAAATGACCACAGAACAGCAATGCTTCCTAGTTTTGCCTTTGAATCTTTTGACATGAGAAAATAGTAATGTAAACTTAACCAAAAATCCTGCGGTATTATAAAAATGTAACAATAGCAGCCACTTCATATCAGATAGCTTAACTTCTGTGCTTTAGATCCACGCTTTGAGAAAGACTCATCTTTTCTCCCATAGTTGCATCTCATCTGTTTGAACACATGTTTGGCCGAGAGCTACTTTAGTTCTGAGGAAGTGCTTTTAAGTGTTCAGTTGATGCAACTTTTCTTAACATTATACAAAGAAAAAACTTTCTTAAAGTTCTTCAAATAATACTTGCTTAGAAAACAAGCAAGTATTGCACTAGTGGAAGCAATTGGAAAGCTGTAAAGTTTCCCAAACATGTTATTTATTTCACTGGGAAGACTAAAATTCCATGTTGACTCATACTGGTATGGAGAAATGCTATTGCAAAAGATGTAGGCCATGAAACCAAGGATAAGTAAATCCAAGCTCCAGGACTTCTTCAAGTCATTAACCCTAGAGTCTCATGGAAATGCTTCTTTAAGGTGAACCAGGGCCAGGGCCTTGCAAACTGTATTTGATGGCATGATATTCGATCCAAGTCACCTGAGTTTTATCTTCTCCAAATGGTTCTGTAGTATTTGTGTCTTTTTCGTATGCCAAACTGTAGGTCACAAGTTCTAGAAAGCAGATTGTGTGTGTCATTTTCTTTTTATTTTCTGTTACATTTAGGTTTGTGTAAGGAGACGATATGATACAGTGGAAAGCACTATATAATCTTATATAAGTCACCTAACATCTGTGAGCTTTAATTTTCTCATCTATAAAACAGAAATAGGATACTTATTTTACAAGTGTGTCAAGAACACAAAATGAGATTTTAAAATACAAAATGCTAAAACAGTGCCTAGAACATAGTAAGCACTCAAAAATGATATATGGTATCAGTACTGCCATTAGACCAACAATAAAAGCATTAAATCAATGTTATATGCCATCAACAATGATGATCATGAACAGAATTTCTAGAATGGTATCAGCAGCCTTCCTCATCTGCTCAATAAAGAGGACAATCATTTTGGCCATTTCTAAGGTGATTTAATTATTATTTACCACATCCTTTTATTCGTATAGGTTGGTTCCCTAAGAATCTAGTTTGGAGAGTGAATCTTAGATAAATTAGATATTATTTTCTCGTATCCTAGAGCAATACTATCCAATAGAGTTTTCTGAGGAGATAAAAGTATTTTCTACCTGCATCATCCAGTATGGTAGCCATGACCACCAAGTGGCTATCAAAAACTTCTGTGATTAGTGCAACTGGGGAAGTGTATTCTTTAGTTTAAATAGCTACAGGTAGCTAATGTAGTTCTAGACAAAAATATATTGATTTGATAAAATTTATCTTACTATCTACAAGTTAATGAAATTATCAGCTGGTGAATACTACATTTCCAATTTCCATTATTTTTATCCACATAGAATTTGACAGAAACTGTTATTCATTTCTCAAATGATAGATTGTTATGTTTCAATTTTCAGTATCACATACTATATTACTTTCCGTAAGATAGTCTGTGAATTCATCCATTGGTTTCTGAGTGATAAATTCACATTGTCAAATTTTGTCAGCTTCAAAACCACAAGTTCTTCATTCTAAGTGTGCAAGGATTTCTGGATTCCAGTCTTCTTACTGTGCTGAAATTTTTTTCTTTTCTTCACATTTTCATCTTCTCTTACCAAATGAATCACTGTATTATAAATGGTGAAATGACTTTTCAAAGTCACATAATATTTAGTAGCAGGGATAAATCACTATCATTGAGTGCTCAATAGTTCCTGTGTGCTTTTTCTTTCCAGGCAGTTATCCTTTAGGATTAGGGTGAGATACAATTTTTTCAAATAGGTTTTATATTAATTTATTTGTATTTTTTTCCTTTGGAGGTCAGAAGAAATGTATAATAGAAATTCTCAATGAAATGCTTTATTTGGTTCTATTTAATTGATGTAAAGTACAGAATTCTCTTCAAATTGCAGGATTGTGGAATCAATTGTATATATTGAAGCCAAAAACTTTTCCAAAGAGGACTAGAATATGAAGAAATAGAAAATATGAGACTGCACCTCACATAATAAAGATTAGTGAAATGCTTATTGATATGTATGTGAGACTGTGTGTGTGTCTCTAAGTTGTGATGTAAAGTGGATTTCTTACTGTGGATCTCGGTTTTTAAGAAGTTTGAAAACTATTGCATAATAGATAGACTTCTTTGGACAGTCATTCAGGCTCTTTGACCTTCTATTTCTTATGTGCATAAAAAGGAATAACTGCCTTATATCTTTATGAAGGTGTTTCAAAATCAAATAAAATTCCAAAGTGATGCATGATTCTAACATGTCTTACTCCTTTAAAGTCAATAATTCTTTGTTGACAAACCTCAGTAGCTTACTGTAGCAATCGAGTATACTCATGTTTATGAGTCTGCAGGACAACTGGCTGGTCTAGGCTGCATTTGACTGGGTGTCTGCTTCAGGTTGTGGGTCACGGGTTGCCTGGGCTATGGTGTTTGTGTTTGGTTCCTTTCCACTTGGTCCACACTGAGGAGCAGTAACTGCAGAGAGCATGCTCCTCTCGTGGAGAATCAGCAGAACACGAAAGCAAAGCCAAACCACATAAACATATTTATGACTTCTGCTTACATTATAGTCATGAAAATTCCATTAGCCAAATGAAATCATATGGCTAGGCTCAAAATCATTTGGGAAAAATTGAGTATTCTATTCTCATTGGAAGGGAAATAGGAGTATTTTCTGAACAATAATCTAAACTATTATATTACCCAAAATTCATTACCTCCACATTTTGTTCTTTGCTTCATTTTCACGTGAACGTACAGCCAAGACTCATCATGTCTTTGAGGTAAGGCTAGAACATAATACACTGTTTAAAATAAACAAATGGCCATGGAGTGGGCAGGACTTTGCTATGTTTTGAGAGTGTCTCCCCTTCGGAAACTTTTCAGTGCAGCCACACTTGGAGGTAGGGCTTTGCTCGAGGTGTTTGGGTCATGTGAGAAGTGCACTTCTTGCTTTCATGGGCCTGGGCTAGTTACTGCAAGAATGGGTTGTCATAAAGCAAGGTTGCCCCTTCTGTTCTCTCTCTTCTGCTTGCCTATTCACTGTCCACCGTGAGTTGACACAGCACATGGACTTGTCCAGAAGCAACTGCCCAATCTTGGATCTTCCAGTCTCCAGAATCATGAGCCAAAAATAAACCATTTTTCTTTATAAATTATTCAGTCTTGTATACAGTATTCCATTTTAGAAACAGAAAATGGTCTAGGGCATACCTGGAGGAAATTAAAGCAACATAAATTGCACAGAAGGGAACATTTAAAATACTATATATTCTAACACGAAGACATAAAAGGGTCAGTGAAAACAAGAAACAGATCACAACAGTGAAAAGTAAGATTTTTTTCCCTCAAATTCGGTGGAAGGTTTGGAAGATAAAGTAAAGGAAGTCTTCTAGAAGTTAGAATCTTAAGACAAAGAGGTGGAAAATATTAAGTAAATTAGATAAGTCCAGCAAAGCTAACAACCAATATATAGGAGGTCTAGCACGAGAAATATTAAAATGTATGTCACAACATAGCTTAAAATACGTAGGAAAGTGTCTTCAAACTGCAGAAAATAAGCCTTTAGGTTAAATAAAGTCTACTGAAAATGTTGGGAATTATCATGTCAAAGTCTTTTTAATTACAATGTTAGAATCTTGAAGAAACTGAAATGATCCATTAAAAATCCTAAGTGAAAATCAGTTTCAAAATAGAGTTATATACCCAGAAAAACTATTGAGAGTATGCACAAAACAGCAGCATTTTCAAACAAGGCCTACAAATAAGTACAAAACATATTTTTATACATTTTTTTCTTATCAACGCTACCTAGAGAATGTACTTCAACCCTCCCAAAACAAGTAAACTGTGTAATAGGATGACTTGTGATCCACTCAGCTCTGAAAGAGCTCTAAGAGGGTTTAACATAAGACCAAGATCAAAAAGGCCTGATATAAGCAACAAAGGACATGGGGCGGTGGGTAAAGGAACTTATACTTCATCTGATGTTCAACTATTTGAAAAAATACTGTTAGTGAGTATTTGGCAACTCTGTTTCAATTCTTAAGGGGAAATATCAGTTACCTAGAAAAATGAACCATTTCAAGACTGAGTTGCTGGGTATACCGATGTGTGCCTGTAGTCCAAGCTCCTGATGAGGGTGAGGTAGAGGATTGGGAGAGACCAGGACTTGGAGGCCAGTCTGGGCAACATAGTGAGACCCACCTCAGAAAAAGCTTTTAATTCCAGAAATAATAAAATAATGTATTAAAAAACTAACTTAATGTAATGCTTGTTACAGTAGTGAACATTTTCCATAAATAATAGTGTAAATGAACTACTAATATTTTAACCAAAATTACTATGCGGGAGCATAAATTGTATATAGGTGGCTGGTATAAAAGACCTAAATTGTCCCTTGTTTTTCTGAGACAGGTTCTTATTATGTTGTTCAAGTTGACCTTGAACTCTTGTACTTATAGAGATCCTCCTGTCTAAGTTTCCTGAGGATGTTGGAGTACAGGCATGTAACACTACGCTTGGCTTGTTACCTTTTTTAACATGGGAAATCAATAGATAATTTCTGGTATTGCAAAGTCAAGAAGTAGCAATATAAGAGTGTCATTTAATAATATGTAGATAAATAGAAGAGTTGATAATGTACCTTTGGGAATTAGGTTTAGAGTTTGGCAAGCAGTAGAACATGGGTACTACTCTTCTTTGCCAAGAGCAAGTGAATACTATTTGACTTAAATTGGGTGAATTACTTTAGTAAGAAAATATAATCACTAACAAGCATAAAGGTACATATATCCATGATGAAGGGAAAACTTCCTACAGGGTAGAGGGATATAAATAAAGAGTAATGTGGTTTGCTCTCTTCGTGTCCCATCGCTGGACCTACTCTCCTATTTCATCAGTTTCAACTTTCAGTCACATATTGGGCAAGTACTCTCCCAGTGAGCAACATCCCTGGCCCCTATCTGCATGATTTGAAGTGGGTCTTTTGGTAAGGATCTTTTGGTAAAGCTATCTGGACCTGCCTTTGCCCATTTGGCCCAAAGATGCCCCCATCAACTGCATGGTAGACACACAGGTTAATAGTGTACTCTGAGAGGAATGCACAATTGGCCTTTGACCATGCTTGGCCTTTCATCCCTGAGTCACTATGTGCAGCCAAGGAAATGGCCCTGACCTAGTTGGGTGAGGCGAAGGCTTATCCTGCCAGTGGGAACGTAGCATGTCTGGCAAGAGCTTTCTCCTCTAACTGTTGGAGTTGCTGCCATGGCAGATTTTCCTGACTCAGGGCATAAGTGTTGAGCTCTAGTCCAGCTGGTTAGATTATTTGTTGATTTTGGTTATCTGTACCAATAAGCTCTTTTGCTGGCATGAATAATCAGAAGCAGGTAGTGATTTTCCATCTTCCTAACAAAAATGGCTTTTTGCATTTGAAAATTATAAAGTTTTATAGAGTTTTATTCAGTTTTATTCAGTTTTTACCAAAATGCTGCTCTATAAAATTATAGAGTTTTATTCAGTTTTTACCAAAATGCTGCTATATAAAGAAGGAGGGAATTTTACTGACTCTCATCAAGGACTCTTCAGGGATAGTCAAATACCCTTTGGCACATGATTTTTTCTGCTTACCACCTTGCTGGTTTTGAAAGGTATTTTATAGCTCATATGCGCTAAGCACTCAGCTAAATACTCATCATCCCAATCAGTTTTTCCAAGTCTTTGGAGCTTGCTACAGGTTCACTTCCATTTTAGGCTGAAGAAGTTAGATGATAGTCAAATGACTTGTCCAAGGTCACACAGAGCTGAAAGATGCCAGAGCTGCACCTGGTGTCTGGCTTTGTGTTGGCTCTTGGACCACTGAGTGTGTTCTTTCCCTCTGTTTGACTGGCTTTCAGTGCAGCCTTTGACTCTTTAATCACATGAGATAAGAAAGCAGTTGATTTATGCTTAAAAATCTAACTCTCAGTGTGAGGCATATATGGTATGATGTTATAGCATGGTATTTACAAAAATCGTTGTATCTATTCTTTTTCTTTATTTTTTTAGTGCTGGGGTTCAAACCTAGGGCCTTGTACATGGAAAGCACGTGTGGCATCTCCAGCCCTGTATCTTTCTTTTGAAGAAAGTTTGGAATTTTATCTTTCTTGTATCTGTCATTCTTTAGTATTTTCTCAATTCGAAATTCTGGAGTCACCTTTGATCTGAGTACCTGTCCTTTTATTCTCATTAAATCACTATGCTTTCTTTATATTTCTGTTTAAAGTCTCTCTACTCATCCTATCTAGTCTGGTCTCCCTTCTGTATTCTTTTCTACCTTAATTTGGTCTTTCACACTGGTGTAGTTTTTTTTTTGTTTTTTGTTTTTTTTCCTTTCTCTCTCTCTTATTTAACCTAGTCTCTGTCATATGGCATATCTGTTTAAACCAGTTTGGTATCCCACTATTTTTAGAAAACTACAGCTTTATTAATCCATAATTCAAGACCTTTTTTTTTTTTTCTGTACTGAGAATCAAAAGAATCTCATAATGGGACCTACTCTATTATTCTATGAGTTTTTGTGCCCTTACCTTTTTTCTCTTCTTGCCTAGGCTAACTTAGCTCTCATCTGTGTATGGAGGCATGGGTTATCATAGATTAACAACTAATTCTTTTTCTATATATACTTCGTATTTTGATAGTTTTTTGTGTTTATATTATTTACTCAGATGAATTATTAACTTCTGAATATAGATATAGGAACTCTAAGTCCAATATAATATGTAGCACATTTTTTACACATAGCATTGCATGAAAAATTAATGAACTTTTGAAGTTTTAAAGTCAACATATAATTCCAATTCTATACTTTGCTTTTGTTAATTTCAGAAATGTTAAACAAGTAAAATTTAACAGACTGTATTGTTTTTTACCTCTAACCACATATGTGATTGGAATATATTAGTATAAATTTAATAACAAAATATTTTAAAGAAATAAATCAGTTATATTTAATATTCTACTCTGAAAGATATAGCAAGTCTATTTTGAATGAAAGCAATAAGTTCATTATTACATTATTTCAGAAAACAATATTTGAGATTTTACATAAATTATATT
>RJWT010002270.1:0-41817 GCA_004365215.1 Cuniculus paca | reverse complement strand
ATTTTTCCTTATGTGGACATTCTTAAAATTATGCAGATTTCATCTCCCTTTCAGCTTTCAAAAAGAGATTATCAGTTAAATTTAATTTGAATTTTTTATTCAAATTGCAGAAATATTCATTGCTGATTGATCTCTTAACAATATGTGCAATTGTTCATCTAGTACCTTTTTAAACTTTCATGGCGCATCAATTGAAGCTGAAAAATTCATCAGAATATATCTTAATTACTTTCCTCTCACTGCTCAGACAAAATACCCCATACCCAAAAGTAAAGGGGGAAAGGTTTATTGAGCTCACAAGTTGTGGAGGTTTCAATCCATAATTAGCTGGTTCCAAGGCAGGGTGGCATGACAGTGGGGTAGTAAAGAAGGGAACCAGTTCATGGCAAACAGAAGAAAAAGCAAGCAAGCAAGGCAGAAGAGAAGCCTCTTTCTTTCTGCTATATCGTATGCAGGCCATTGGGATTATGCCAGTGCCAAACCAATCAATGGATTGATTTGGTAATCACACACCCTTAATCCTAGAATTGCTCCAGGAATCAATCACACTCTCTAGATTCACTCACCTCTGACAAAGCCCCACCTGTGACCACGTGAGACTTCGGGGGTATATATAAACACCAGCTGAAAGAGAAGAGTTTTGAAGAAATGCTTTTGTGCCTAGGTTCTCAGCACTTGGACTTCAGATCAGAGCTGCTGTTTTCCATGACCTGCTAATACATCCTGCTGTCAGTCACCACCATGATTCAAGCGTTGCTCTGTTTCATTCTAAGCAACTTTGCTTCACATCGCTCAACTCAGTCTCAGTTAGTTCTATCTCCTGATTCATCTTCCAAGACTTTTAAGTGTTCAAATCTCAACTTTGAGAGAAATAGTCATGCCTCCCATAGTTACTGATTGCCTGTAGTAAGACCTCTGAAGATAAGAAAGACAAGCTATCCTCCAAAGACCACGTTCCTTCAGTTATCCTGATTAGCCCTTAGTATAAGGCAAAGGATGCACAGAAACTTAGATCTTTCAGTGGGCAAGGGCACTGTGGCTCTTAATCTTCCTGGGCTGAGCAGCTCCTCGATGCCCTGAGATTTCAGAGTGCATATGGCCACTAGAGACTCTCCTGACTCTGACTTTGCAAGCCTATGTAATAAATCCCGTTGCACAGTTACACATACATTTGCTTTGATTATGTTGACTAGAGAATCCCAACAATATATACATATTGACAAAATCAAGGTGGGTGCCTCATGGTTTGCTTATCTCAAAGCAATGTTGAAGGTCATTTATTCAAGTGTGATCAGCTTCTGTTATGGTCTGCTCTTCCTGGGTAACTGTTCAGTGTTTTTCTGTTTCTGTTTTTTCTTTTAATTGACAGTAGAGGACACTTCATATTTTTAGCAATTTTTCTCATTTAACAAACCAGTAAAAGCATATTTCAAGATTTCTTCTCCTTTCTAACAGTGTCCTCTTCTCTCTTTGTTTATATACTCCAACTCCACAAAAGTATTGCCTTCACTATTCTCATTTTTAGGAATAACTCTTATTCACTTGTCAAATTTTTCAAGCAGGATATGAATCTACATTCTCCATATACTGTTTTCCTATTTAATACCATGGTACTTCTCATTTTAATCTCTGGGGTATTTTATTTTTTCATTTATATTGCTTCTTTTTCCACATATTTTATATAGGCAAAGGTCTTGTTTTCCCTACAGATTTTAATCTCAAATATCTAAACCAGCTATTGACATAAATTAGTGTCTGGCTAATATTTGATGACCAAATCAATGGAGCAGTATCTCATTTTTCTCCTTTATACATTAAACATTTAAGACCTACTTATATTAGTTCTTTTTCTATATTTACCTTCTTCTCCAAAATCTTTATGTAGTTAAAGTGAAAATATTAAATTTGGTGGTAGTAATATTAGTGCCATATTGATTCCAAGGTAGGAAAAAAAATAAGAGAAAGATTTGATGAACAGCTTCTAGAGGGGCAAAGCATTCAGGTATCCAAAGTAGCAAGAACAAATGTGGAGAAGTAAAAATGAGTATGGCATTTATGAAAGCAGAAATAAGCTGAGATTGGTGGTAAAATGTTGGACAAAGCACAGAAAATACCAGGATCAAGGGAAGGACCAGTACTGAAGAAGCCATGAGGTCCAAGCTCAGTATTATGATCTTAGAGCCAAAAGAAATAAGCATAGAGGTTCTTGGTCAGGGATACAGAATGATAAAAGACAGGGTTTAAAAACAAAAGCATGAACATATTACAATGACTTGCTGTTTTTAATCTGATAGGAATGGAAAATGCAGTCATTGATTTCAGTAACTATTTTGTGCCAGACTCTATTCTGGGTGCTTTAAATGCTTAATGTAAGTAAAAAGTAATAATGTAAGAACACAATTGCCTTTACATAGAATTATTGGATAATTGTTCTGTGATTGTACAGTATATTAACCTTCCACTTTTTGTAGGACATATTCATAACATTTTAGAATAGTAAATAAGGTCTTTTGAGTTGTCCATTATATATCAGATTTTATGAAATTACTTCAACTATACTGATAACTACATTGAGTTACAACTGCACTTTCTTTATACCAAGTATATTACTTGCTAAGATGTCCATATCTGAAAATGTGTTGTAATGTATTCTCTTAGTAAGTCAAATTCATGTTATTTCACATATATATTATATTCATATATGTGTATAAATACAATGAAGGGATATATCTATTTAGTATATGTTCAAAAGTTGTCAACAGTGTAATTTTAAAAGATTTAGTTTATAAGAGTTTTTCAATTTTTTAACAAAATAGTCTATATAACCATTTTAGAAAATAAATGATTAATTGGATTATGTAATAGTACTCTCTGAGTAAGGATAATTTCATAATGACAGTGATAGAAGAAAGTAGATTTACAGAATATCAATAGGTCATTCAGTTGTTCACTTCCTCTTCCAATTTTTATCTATGTACTTTTAAGATTTTTTTTTTAATCTTTTTGAGACAGGGTCTCACTATGCAGTTCAGGCTGGCGTTGAGCTCACTTTGTAACCCAGGCTGGTCTCAAACTCACAATGATCCTCCTGCCTCAGCCTCCCAAGTGCTGCGATTACAGGCGTGTACCACCACACCTGGCTTACTTTTAAGATATTTGATAGAAATTCATTATCCTATCACTTGAACTTTCCATCATAATTTTTCAACTGTTTTCAGGAAAGTTAATGTAAGCTTGGACTCTGGATTTTTATTTGAGAATAGATACACATTTTTTCTCTTTGTCCTCTCAGAACTTTACAGGGGATATGAGCTAGATATCAAGAAAATGCCCTTGATAGTAGGAGCTGTTAAACACTGGGATGTCATTACAAGGGGAGTTAGAGGACCTTAAAATGAGATGGATCATCATCTTAATGACAAAGCATAGAAGTAACATTAGAAATGTCACTCCAGATAACACTGGAGCCCCTTTCAGCTGCTGCTTTTTCTCAAACATGATATCTAAATTGTAATAGTTTCCTCCCCTGGTATTTGCTTAAAAGACTATAACTCAACTATTTTTAGTTATACTTTCATATATTCCTGAGTACTTAATTCATCCTAAATCTGTTCATCATTTTACTTATGAAAGCCTGTGTTTAGGGTATAAGAAGAATTTTCTTTTTACTACCTACATCATCTACGTTTTATGGTAAGGTCTATAATTAATGAATTAGTGCATTTATTCACATATATGATCAAAACCATTTAAAAGATCAGTAGAATTTACAACACCTTAGACACTGATTTACACAGTGTATGCCTTCAATATTAATAGTATTTTTTGTTCTGATGTTTGTATTTATAAGAATTGCATGCAAATATTAGAGATTTGCAATCCACTATGAAAATATTACATTTTAATCTTCAAAATTCATTATTATCTTTTATTATTCCAAAAATTTATTTCTTGTACTACAGTGTTTATTCAGTCTTCTGAATTAGTGAGTTTTACATGATGTGTTCACCAAAGTCAGCTCTCCACTCAGCAATGTGAGACTTGTGCAGTTTTTCTTCCTTTCTTCCTCCCTTCCTTCTTTCTTTCCTTCCATGCTTTCTTGCATTGTTTTTTCCTTTCTTCTTTCTTTCCTTTGACTACTGGGATAAAATACCAGCTACTGCAACAAAATCATTTTTATCATGACTTTATCAACTTTTCTGATTATTTTCTGTTTGCATTTCAGATCGAGTCTTCCTCTTTGTATACCACAAGTGGATCAAGTCAATGAGGTTCTGAGACTGCAAGTGTTACTTTGATTTGGCTAAGAGGAAATAAGACGTAAGGTAGAAAATGAAATACTCATTTTCCAATTCCATCTTTGAGTGGAGGGTAGGCTCTCATGTTCCTGGGATTAATGCTCACTGTTCCTGCTTCCGCAGTTATAAATTTTCTCTATGTAAAGAAATTCTTCAAAACCTGATTGGACCCTACTTTGCACATTTTCTTAGCGTGCATTCTTTCCTTAACACTTTGCAAAACACATACACTTCTTTTCCTTTTTAGGGAAGTGATTTATTGCTACCTGCCAATCAGGACAGATAGAGTTGCTGATAAAACTATCACAGGTTGAAAATATCTTGTCAAAAATGCATCATTACAGCTAGCCCACTGAACATCCTCCTTTAGCACCCTTGGGACACTGTGCAGTATCAATCACTCTCCCCAGTAGTCCAGGGCTGACTGGGAACCGCCGCCTGCTGAAGCTTGCATCCATCATTACAGCAGAATACTACACTGTGCATTGCTGCATTGGAAGGTATTAAATCTCAAAATTCCTCTCATGGTTTCTGCTGAGTATCTATAGTCTTTGTACCATCATAAGCTATAAAATTCCTAAATTGAGCATGACATCTGAAGGGCTGTGTGCTTCTTTATGACAGGATCCTTCTTAAAAATTAGCATTAGCTATACTATAGATTATCAACAGATACCAATGGAGGAATTAGTAAATTTATTAAAATACATATCATTCATTCTCATTAACTATGAGATAATTTTCACCTAGAGCCCTGACAAGATATAAACATATAGATGCATCATGATAGCCTCTGTTGTATTCCTGCAGTCTTGTTTGAAGTCCTGTATTGCTTTCATTGTTTTCCTTTGATTGGTTTTATTCTATTCTGTTTTATTTGATTGTATTATATCTGAGGGCATGAGCAGTTATTTTGAAGGTAACAAGAGGCATAATGTAGCCATTATTGATTTCCTTTAATCTTGTTATGAGGTCTTATATCATGTTCATTGTTTTGTTTTGATTGACTATTCTATTTTGTTTTGTTTGTTTTTATTATGTCTGATCATATAAACAGTTACTTTGAAGATAACAAGATGCATTATGGTAGCCACTGTGGTATTTCAACTGCCTTGTTTTGAAGTCCTGTATTGCTTTCATGGTTTTGTTTTGATTGGTTTTATTCTGTTTTGTTGTGTTTGATTTTGATATGCCTGATGGTATGGGAAGTTATTTTGAAGAAAGCAAGGGGCAACATGGCAACTATTGTTGGTTATTTTTGTTTTGTTTTGAAGTCCTGTATCACATTCTTAGTTTTGTTTTGATTGAATGTTCTGTTTTATTTTGTACTTGTTTTATTCTCTTCAAAAAAAAGATATAAACTTATAGGTCAATTTATGCAATATTTAAAAATATAAAATCATTAAGTATCATAGATAACATCTCATAAGTGAGTTGCCTTAGATTTAATCTGTTGAACTCTTTAATTCTATTGAGGTTTTTTTATTTAAAGAGTGTAACACAACTTATGAAAATTAATAGCATAATGCATCAACTCCATTAATTTTATTATGTTATTTGATGTTAGATTAAAAAGATAATTTAAAATATTTAGTAGCATTAAACCTCATTGATATTTTGGGATATTTCTCATTGATATTTTGGGGTAAGAGTAAGAGTAATACAGAAGTGAACCTTGAATATTGATCTGACTGTTTTTACTGCACATACATGGTCCATGGAGAACTTTGGCAGGGAGTTCTCCTAATGCCATCTAGCTCGGAGTATGAGGCTAATCGATCACCCAGATTCCTCATAGATTGAGGGATGGGTCACTGGTGCTCTCGCACGCCCACTGGGGTCCTCCAGATCCAGATATTCTATTGCTAATTTGTATTTCTAGCTTTTATCTGCAATGAATATATATGTAAAATTAAATGTGGCCCCCAAATTAAGACTTTTTCTCGTTAATAACATTATTCAAAACAGTCACAACTAGATCTGATCTGCTTCTTCCTATGAAGATCTGTGTCTAATTTTCATTGATTTTTAGGAAACTTTTGAACATAAACTTTAATCAACTTAGAACACAGCACTGAGCAGTTATGATGTACCCTAAGTGCCTTGGTAGGCCTTGAACAAAGATGAGGAGACGCAGACTCCTCTGAGGTATATTCTCATTTAAACTCAAGCTGCCACAAAGATACCACAAATTGTAACACAAGACAAAGAGATGAAGGAGGATATGCCCTACTTTAAAGATGTAACAATTAAAATATAAAAGAAACTATTATAATATTTTTCTTTTCAAGACAGATGTAGTGTATTAATAGGGTAGCAATGTTGGCCTGAATATTTAAAGGTTAATAAAAATCTTAACACATAAAAGGGATGGAGCAGTGTAAAGATGTGAAGATTTTTAATTTGGAGAAGGGAATTTTCAGGTGATTTTAGATTTTAATGTCCTTCAGAAATGTGGCTATTATGCCCCAAAAATACATGCAATCTGTGTTATTTAGTCCGAGGGCTATAACCCATTGTTTACACATTTTTGATTTATAGCAGTAACATAGTAGGATACAATATTGTCTTTGGAGAAAATAGGAACCACTTTATGAATATCACTTTTTGGTCTGGTTGTCAGGAATTTATTTTGCCCTCTAAATACAGGCTTCATAACCCAGTCATTTTGCCTAAATACATTTCTTATGAGGGAATATCTTTAGTCTTAGTTTATGTGAAATTAAAAATTATCTGTAGAAGAGTATTAAGAACACTGAATGGATGAAGAATACAAGAAAATTGGAAACTTTTATTGAGTCAAGTTCGCTCAACAATTTATATCAATAAATGTGAAGATAATCTTAGAGATAGAGCTCTTTCAGCTATTTTCATCAATGAACTTAATGGAAAATGAAATCAGAGCCAGAAACTGTCAAGTTTGAGGATGAGAGCCTTTACTATGATGAGAAATTTTCTACAAAGCTTAGTCTTTTGCTGTGATGTTGAAAACAGGTAAAAGTTTTCACACTATAAAATACCTTTAAGGTGTGACTTATGAATGCAAATTTGAATTCAGGAATCTTGATAAGATTCATAAGTGTACATTTGCACTTCTTCAATATGAAAAGAATAGATTCTAGATTGAAGTAAGAAGAACCAAGGAAGAGAAAACTGACTTTTTAGGTATATTCTCATTTAAACCAAGCTTATTCAGCTTTGGAATTTTTGTCGATTGCTGCAAAGATTTCACAGAATATGGTATAAATATATAAAATAAAATAATATACCTCTTATAGAAGGGAGTGTTTGTTTACAAACATCAGTTACAAAGATACCATTTTTAAGCCGGGCGTGGTGGCTCATGCCTGTAATCCCAGCACTCAGGAGGCTGAGACAGACGGATCGTTGTGAGTTCAAGACCAGCCTGGGCTACAAAGTGAGCTCAAGGCCAGCCTGAACGGCATAGTGAGACCCTGTCTCAATAACACTAGGGCTGGGCATCTAGCTCAGCGGTCTAAGCGTCTGCCCAGCAAGTGCAAGGTCGTGAGTTCAAACCCCGGTGCCGCAAGAAAAAAAAACAAAAAAAACTCCAAAGATATCATTTTTAAATATTCCCACTATTTGGATGTACTTTTTTATTTTAAAGAGAAAAAACAAAATGAAATTTCAAAACAATAGGATAGTAACAATAATTAATACATTATGTATTCTTATCTTCAAAATAGTTACTCAGAGTACAAGATATAGACATGAAATACTGTCCAAACAATATTAGAACAAAACTTTCTTTTTGATGAACTAAGAGAAACTAGTAGTATAACTATCTTAACTACCTTGTGTGTGTGCTTGTATATAGTTGTTTTTGTTGTTTTTATATATCTATATAGATAGATATATTGTTTGTTGTTATATATCTATATATATATAGATATATATATATAGATAGATAGATAGTTGTTTTTGTTGTTTGTTTTTCCTTTTCCCTCCCTTCCTTTCCTCTTTCCTTCATCATAGTTTCTCTGTTGTTTTGGACAGTTTCTTCTCTATTCCCAATATCTATTGTACATTTTGGTTCTTATTTACTCTTTCAGCCTCTCACACTACTGAGACAATATGATGTTTATACATGTGTGTCTGATTTATTTCACTTATGAGTGTGGTCTTGAGTTGCATCTGTTTACCTATAAAAGTATCAAGTTTACCTTTCTTTACGACTGAGTATAAACAAAGATATAATTTTTGAACTTGAATACACAAGAATTCTAAAATGAAGTAATGCTTTGAATTTTCTGATTAATTGAAGATCAACTTTTTCCTACAAATTTCTTAATTTATGAAAAAAACCTAAGATGATATAGCAAAATGATTCTGCTTTTAGCTAGTTTTTAATAGTTCCTCTGACTAAATACCCTGAAGTTTCAAAAATGTTTATATTCTGTAAGTTTTTGCACTGCTACTGTTATAGCAACAGCAAAGCATGAGATGAAGAGTAAATGTATCAGGTATTGAAGGACCGCACCATAGTTGTAAAGGGCATTAGGAATTAGGTTAAACTCATCAACAATTATTTACAGGAGAATAGAAAGATGGCAATTTCAATAAATTGGAGGTTTAGATAGAGTCAAAGAATTATTAGAATCAGAATAATAGAGCTGAAAAGAATAAAAGGCTGTTAATGCACAGTTGCTTGCTTAAATTGAGAATATAGAAGGTGTGCAATTATTGGTAATACTTTCTAAAGCCCAATAGTGACAAAGTGTCATCTGAGAAAGGGGAGGAATGAGCACATGGAAAATAAAGAGGAGAGGCAGCTAAATTCAGGATTTGCAGAGATCAATTACAAAAACTTTAACTTAGACACAAATTAGTTTTATTTGTCTTAGTCCATGTTTCGTGAGCACTGATACAGTGTAAGTCCCTAATAGTCACATAATTTTATTATTTGTTTTCATTAAAGCACACAAAACCAATGTAGTTTACTAGGTATCCAACCATGCCAAGATTTATGCATATACCTTTATGCACACCCCAAGTGACACAAGATGGTGTTTTTGTTTCAGAGTCCAGTCTCATTTGACACACAAATAAAAACAAAACAAAACCAACAAAAAAACCCAATTCCAGCTCTAAAATCTTTCAAGATGATAGTAACTTTCAAATTCATGTTTTCCTGATGATTATATAGCAGGAAATACAGTGCACACCCCTCACTAAAGCTTCTCACAAATTTATTTAATTCCATTTCATTCACTTGTTCCTGATTCCTGTTCCCACCTCTATTGGCTCGTGTCTTTTTTTAAAATCCTCTGACACCATTGGCTATCCGCTCAAACTATGGTTCTAGGGGAGAAGTGGAGAGCCCAGTACTTTGTCAAAGACCTCTTCATCCCTTAAGCAGTGCAGATCATGCCTTTAGTGGTGGTCAGTACTTATGTTTTTACGTATTCAATACCTGTCACATGTGTTCATGTGCATATAGTATACATCAATATGTATTTGTGTTGGGGGGACTTACTCAAAGACATGAGATGCAGGAGCTTTCCTAAATTGTTGAAATTCAGAAATGTGGGAGAGTATCTGTGTTATTAACTTCTACGACAGTTCTAATACCTGGGTGTGTGACCCACATTACTGAATGTTCCCAGTGTTTTCCTTTTCCAAGTGTTTTCAGTGACAATGCTCAGTATGCTTGGTGCAGTCAGTTGTGCAGAAGGATCGATTGGGAATGGCATCTTTGAGTTTCATGCTCAGCAGCTCCTACCACCAGCACCAGTGTAGGGAAAGGACCTTTGCAGCTTGGTGAATGCAGCCAGTCCTATGTGCCCTGACTGAGAGACAAAGCTAATAGGTAATGAAAAGCT
Source organism: Cuniculus paca (assembly GCA_004365215.1). Classification (NCBI taxonomy): domain Eukaryota; kingdom Metazoa; phylum Chordata; class Mammalia; order Rodentia; family Cuniculidae; genus Cuniculus; species Cuniculus paca. Next base: position 31,677 of record RJWT010002270.1, on the reverse strand, counting down.
TAACATAAAAGCAGGGGAATAATAATTTATGAAACAAAGAAATGTGGGCAACGAAACCTTCATTAAATGATGGATCTTTGCTGTTTGCATATTCAGGTAATATTGGAAATATGACTGTAAATAAATGAATAAGAAATCAAGTTTGACATTTGCATGATAAAATATGAAGCACATTTTCAATAATTTCAGTGATCCCCTAAATATCATTCAGAAATGTTAGATGACCTAAATTTCCATTTGGCTAATGACTTTCTCTACACAGCATATGACAAGCTGTCACTGCCACAACACCAGTAATATATCAATAAATTCCACCTTTTGTTAGCTCTGTTTTTTCAGTGTTTATACCTCAAGCAATGGAAAAATTCTCAGCACAAGAAAAATTGACATCGTCTCTCTCAGAACCAAGGAAGAATATTAAAGTTTAAAGAATCCATGTACTTGAATGTAATGCAAAACACAAGACTGTATACTTCTCTTAAACAAATAATGTTTAACTGTATCCCAGGGTAAAAAACCCTCATTCATCATTTTTGAGTACAAGCAAAATAACTTTGAGAGGTCTTAGTGAAGTTTTCTTTTAAACTAGAAAGTATTTGTGAAATGAAGAGAATTTTAGTAGGCAATATATTGTTTCTCCCACCTCCAACAGGGTTAAAACCCTCAGAAATAATGTGAATATGTCTGTCCCATGTTTGCAGAGCTCTCCAAGTGGGAAAAGTTAAACAGCATATGACAGAGAAAGAAAAAAAAACCTTAAAGCACATATTTCAATTTTTAACTTGAAGGCTATGAATTTAAAATCATATATATGTAATATATATATTAGCTATTAGTTCATAATTGGGTGCTGTGTTCTTTGAGTGATAGAGTGATCATAAATTGATCTCTTATACATCATTTGGTATTTGCATGGAAAATCAGTGCCAAATTGATGAAGGCTGTAGGCAGAGATGAGCAGAGATTATTTGACTGCAAGGAAAAGAAACAAATGCCATTAGCTTCTTTAAAAGGAGATATAAATATGCAAAGAAAATGAAATCTGTATCTTAAAGAGTTGCCTCAACTCCCATAATTATTCCAGCAGTATTCCCAGTAGTTGACAAACAGAATCAACTTAACTCATTCATTGCTGGATGAATAAAGGAACTGTGATGTAATTGCACAATGGAACACTATTCAGACCAAAAAGGATGAAATTTTGTCATTTGTAGAAACATGGATGGACCTAGAACTAATAATATGTAGGGAGATAAGTGACACAGAAAAGAAGACAAGTACCAAGTCCTGTCTCTTATCTGGCATCTCAACGACCAAGCTCATAGAAGTAGAGTGCAGACGTGTAGTTTCCAGAGGACTTTAAATGTAAAGGAGGGAAAGAGAAGGAGAGAGGTTGGTCAATGGGCACAAAGGCACAGCCAGATAGGAAAATCCTTTCCTGACTCTTATTAAGTAGAAAGATGACTATAGTTAAAAAAATACTGCATTGTGTAACTCAAAATAGTGACTAAAAAGCTGTAGAAGAAGGTTACACATGAGGAAGATGGAACTGTGGAAAAATTCATGTTAGTTTGAATTGCTCAGTCATTTGCTTATGATAACTTACATCTGCAAGACTCCTGAAATGTTGTCTCACTCACTGTTAGTTGTTTTGTTTTATTTTTGAAAAGTAAGTTGCAGAGGTTTAAGGGCTGGACCAAGATCATTTGTTTGGGTATTTTGTAGATGTCTACACTGAAGTCAGGATTTTTTGTTTGTTTTCATGTTTTAATGTCAGATACAGTACTATTTCTGTTTCACCAAAGTGTAACAACTTGGTTTGATGAGCATATTAAAAACATTGAAATTTTACTGCATCCAAAGTGTTTGTACTACAGTCTTGTTGCTCTTGTAATGAGTTACCCACCCCCTAAATGCTTTAAAACAAAATGCATTTATTATCTTTCACTTTTGGGAGACAGAAGTTGGATGCAGGTAGATTCAGGGGTAGAATTAAGGGCTGTGTCCCTTTGCAGAGGTCTAGGAGAGAATCCAGTTTCTTGCTTCGTCTGGGCTCTAAAGGCTGCTTGCAAACTTAATTTCATGTCCTCTTTCTGTCTTCAAAGATACCAAGGACAGTTTGGGGCCTTTCACATCAAAACATTGCAATTTCAACTTCCATCTTCACATCTTCTTACCCTCTTCCACTTTTTAAGATTGTTATTAATACCTCAACCCACCAGAATAATTCAGGATAATCTTTCCATTTTAAGGTCAGCCAATTAGTAACTTTAATTCTGCAAGCAACATTCATCTCATGCTATACCAGGTCAGTTACTTATGAGGTGTAGAAGTTAGGACATAATATTTGGGGTGTCTACTTTTCTACTTCTATGGGTGTGCAAAGATTTTGTATCTTATGTTATTGGCATTAGCCTGGAGCTTGCTCTTATTTGATTTTTACAGTTTGTACTGGTGATCATCCTCTTTGGGAGCTAATTCTCATGTCAGAAAACATTTTGCCTCAATTCATTTGGGCTTCAGTCTGAAGATCCTCCTTGTTCTCTGTTCTCCATGAATTCACAAATCCTTCTCTGCAATTTCTTTCATGTTCCAAGTATCCCACTGAAAAGAGTAAGGCCAACCACTATTACTTCACAGTCTAATATATGCAGTAAATACAAAAATCACTATGGCAGTAGAATGAGATCTGTGACTTATGACACACATGCTAGGCATATGCAAATGAAGAGTGCAGGCCTGAGAAAGAGGAATGATTTTCCTCTGGGAGGTGGGACAGCAATAGGGAGATTCAAAGACATCCTACAAAGGAGTTGTTTTTTTTTCCTTTTTGCAGTAATGTGGCTTGATCTCAACAGTAGGCATACAATCTACCACTGAACTACTTCCACAGACCTAAAGATATTATTCCTGAACTACGTCTTAGAGAGGGAGACAAACATATGACGAAAATGCTTTTTTGTCCAGAAAAAGTTTCTTTGTCTTGAATATATTTACCATTCTGCTTATCTTCTCTCCTTCTGAATTTTACTTGTCACTTAAATGAGGCTCATACCTTTTTATGATACCGACTCTAAATATAAGCATTTCTCAAGACACAGTTTTCAGGCCACCTATTAGACTTCATCTTTCAGAGGAAAATGCTTCCCTCTTATCCTAGTGTCACCAACTCCTATTTGTGTATCTTGTTGCTAACAGTTTGTTTTTTTGACCTCAGGTACCACATCAGGGTGCTATAATTATATTTTAGGAAAACAGCTGAAAACGCCAGCTGTGCTCTCTGTCTCCATTCTCTGCACTTTCTGGTTTATCCTGTGATGCATCTTTCTCACACATTGTGTGCTTGCTGACCTCCACAGGGAATAGTCCAAATTCCTTAGGCTGCTAGTCAAGGCTTTCTGCAGTCTGGGCCCAAACCACCTTTCTTAATCTATGTGTGCTGTTTTTGAAACAAATTCTTTGCTTGCCACACAATAGCCCTCACACATAAAATTCTTTGAATTTGCAGCCTCAATTTTTTCCCAGCCCCAGTTAATTTCATGTTGTGCATCTCACTGATGGCAGCTCCTTGGAAGTGTCTTCTTCCTGTCTCTGGGGGAGCTGCTCTGCATTTGTCTCTCCTCAGACTTGTAGATTATTCCAGGACAGGACATATATTTCATTCACATTTATAGTCTCCAATCTTAAAAATGCTATCAATACTACTAACCAAACACATTGTTTATAGTTTCCTTAAATCTTGCAGTTCTGTGGGATCTCCTTTAGCTTCCTGAAATAGAAATGTGATAGAGATGCCACAGTTTCTTACTAATCCTCTTATTTGCAGAGGAAAATTGTTGCTATCTGCACATGTGGTGAAAGAGACAGAGATAATTGCTTTGATGGCTTCCCCATAACTTAAAGCAAGGAGACAGTGACACAACTGAGAATAGAGTTCTTTGACTTCCAGTTCATGTTTCCTACAAAGCCACACTCAACAACAGGAAAGACATTCCATGTGAATTAAATTTCTTTCTTAGAATTGAAACAAGTTTTTCTTTCCAACATCAACATCCTCACCACAGGGTATCCTGTGAACTGGAAAGAAAGACTCCATGCTGAAGTGTGTCTTGCTGACACGTCAGCAGGCATATTAACTTCCTGTGGAATAGCTATTTCATATGAATAGGATCTGAGGAGCCTAAGGTAGATGTTATGGAACCCTCATTTTTCTACTGTTGAAAGCTCTACTACCTTTCGGGTGTGAGAATGCAAGACCTCTGCCGAAGAAAAAAATAGGAAATCACAGTTGTCTGAAAGTTATATTCACAAGCAGTTAACAAAATCTACACTGGTCTTTAGACATTCCTGGGTCACAGAGGAGGTGAGGAGATGAGATCAGAGAATCGATGGACTATAAAAGCTGATAATAATATTAACTGTTTAATAAATGTGTGATTGAACTTTGAGCACATAATTACTTTCCCCATATATGTTAAAGCTTATCACAAAAAAGTTTGTATATCAATAAAAATCAAAATTGAATGAAAATGTCCAATTCTTTAGCTATAATCTGATGAATATGATGATTTTCTTTTTCTCTGGGATGATTTAAGAAACAGCACTTTTTAAAGAGGAAAATTGTGTGTGATCCGATGCTGACTTTAGAAGGTCTTCAGTACCACTGAGCAGAAGTGAGAAACTACTTTCACCCCTGAAAAGATACACAGCAGCTTTTAGGACTATGTCTCAGAGCACAGATCTTGTGCTGATATGAAAGTGTGTAAATTAGCAGTATGTTCTTGCAGTATATTTTTTATCCATCCTAGGGTGATCACATTTTGATTTACCTTAAGTGAATCATAATAATATCTTGGCTCTGCTTTGGAATTTCAGTAGATGATTAAGTGAAGTTCTAGTTAGATTATGAGGACCAAGTTAGATTGTTCACACATCTGTCAACATCAATAAACATTTTGCAATTGACATACTCTTTTGAGTGTAAGTTTATTCATAACAATGTAGTGAGTGTCTTTATTTCTAGTCAATGCCCTAGGTTTCAGAGACCTAAGAGGCATAAGATGCAGCATAGAATGAAGCTCAATAATAAATCTTTAATTAGTTATGGGTTAATAGCCATAGACATATGCAATTTGAATTTTAAGAATAAGCAAAAACCACACAGAAATTATGGCAGTGAGGAGCGGGGATAAGAACATTCCCATCATAAGAACTTCATCTGAAGAGCCATCAAAGCAGAAAACAACAAAAAGGGGGTAGAGAACTGTGAGAAATCCAGTGTTGATAGGTCATTAAATTCTAACAAAGAAGGAAAGATATGTCTGGAGAAAGAAGCGCAATGTGAAGGAAAGTTAGCTGTGGCATATTTGAAGGCTTGAAAATAGAGACTCATTGCAAAGATGCAAGAGGTGATTTGTGGTTTAAATAGCACGGTATGGCACTGCTATGCAGAATAGGTTAGAGGATATGATTGAAAGCCAGAAGAGCAGGTAGTTAAGAGGACATTAACATAGTACAATAAAGAGATACTTTGAATTTAAATGAAGAAAGTGAACTTAAATGAAGAAAATGATGATAATAATGAAGGGATAGGCAGAATTTATTGACATATAATTGCTAATGCTCACTGGCAGTGGCTGGAGAGAGAAGAAAAGGGTAATCATTCTCGGGTTTTTATTTTTTTGAGTGACTGATTGGAATATGTGGCATCAAATTGATTAAAGAACAACGAGAAGATGAGAGGAAGAAAGGAGAAGAGGAAGGGAGAAAGAAGATATGTTCCTAACATTACCATTTGCAGCAAAATTGACAGCTTTTACATTGGTGTCAGCTAAGTGGTAGTGACCTAAGAAAGGATTCATTTTCTTTGAAAAATTTTAGTGAGAAAAGTACATTCTCTAGTACGTTAGCACAATTATCATTTTAATTTTCACTTTGAAATACGATAGCATTTTCTAAGAATATTTTGTTTTTCAAATATTGATGGTATATATAAAAAATCACTGAAGTGTATCCATTGATAGAGAAAAGCTGGGTCAGGGTCAGGCTGATTTAAGGTATTCTGTTATTCTTCCCCAGAGTTAACCTTTAAGAAGTAATTTTTCAGAGTTTAGGGATGTTCACCAAGCATCTGCAGATTTATTAATGATTTCAGTTCATTTAACCCATGAAATCACTGTTAAAATGAGTAGCTCAAACCTTTGACTAGTTCATATTTATTATGAGATTCATGTTTATGCTTCATAGATTTGGTCATTGTTATCACTAAGATAAAAGTGGTCAACTCCAAACCAAAAAGAAATCACTTAACACAAGTATTACCCTTTAATATAATGATCTCTATGCCATCTCCAGATGACAATAGCCTAAAGTTTTGTTTCACTATGAAAACGACTATAAAGCCTGATTATGTAGAACACCAAAAGATCTATCTATTATTAACTGATCTTGAAATCATCCGTATTCTGTACATTTTACCACTATTATGTTAGCTTTTAAAAGGCTAGGAATTTCCTATACACAGTATTGGCATATTATTCAGACTTTCTGTTTCTGGAACACAATATGAGACACCTACAATTTAAAAAGTGAGAGGTTTAACTGGACTTGTAGTTTCAGGGGATTCAGTCCATGGAAATTTGGCTCCAAGTCAGGAGTATCATGTTAGAAGGGTGCAGTAGAGCACAGGTCCTTTGTTGCTGGTAGCCAGGAATCAGAGCAGGGGACAGCACCAGAGATGAAGGGGTGAGGGACCAGATATAGTGCCCAAGGTCACACTTCCATGACCCACCAGACACTCAGAAATGCCCTCCATCAACCCCATAGAAGATCCCAAGCCAATCAAGTGCACACAAGCAAGCTTAATTGTCACAATTGCATAATACCATAAAGTCCTGATGACACAAAATTTTCAACTTTACAAAAAATAAACTGCCTCTAGATTTTGCACATTTCCATGCTTCTAAACAGTAAGTATTTATTTGGTTATATTTCCAAATGTTATCTTGTGTTATTGTACTTGTAGTATAAATGATAGGGAGTCATTTAGATTCTGAGTTGTTATGCATATGATATTTGTGATTTATCCTTTTTATAATACAGTGTCTTTTAACTAAAGAGGATAATCCATAAGACTGATACAAAGATATCCATAGGATTAAAATTATTTTGAACTTCCAGATTATGTCTTTTAATTGTAAAAAATCCTTTTTAGTACAGTGCATTAAATGATACTTTAAAATCCTACAAATGATACTGCCTATTCTTAAGCATTTAAAGCTGTACTAGATAGACTTTCATAATGTGGAAAATCCAGCACTATATACTCACTCAGAGCAAAAGGCATTCTACATAGTTGTTGGAATAACACTTTGCTCTCAGAAGAATGAATCACTCCAATTTCATCATTGAGCTATGAATCTAAAAATACTTAAGTGTCTTAAATATAGATGCAGTCTATCTGTCCAGCTGAAGCTCAATAAGAGAGCTCACTTAGAGCAGGACTGGTTCATGTCCAATATTGTGATGCTCTCCAGGTGATGCAGCTGAGTTGTGAGTATCAGGCTGATGTTGAAAATTTTGTCTAGATGCACTTGTGATTATTTTGAATTTTTTCCTGTTTTTTAATTTTAAAATGAAAAATGAATAAAAACGATGATACAGAATTTCAAAACAAAATAATAGAAGATTAACAATGGCTAATATATTGCCTATTGTTATCTTCAAAGTAGTTTCTCAGATTACAGTATATAGACCTGAAAAAATGATCACACAATGAAAGCAAAAACTGTTCTTTTTCATGAACTAATAGAGAATAGTAGTATGATCATCTATCATATATATATATGTATATATAAAAACTTTTTCCTTATTTCTTTTCTCCTTTCCCCCACCCAGTTGTTATTTCCTTTTGAACAGTTTTTTCCCCCTTTCATTTTCACAAAATGTATTGTACAGTTTGGATCTTATTCCCTCTTCCCAATTCTTATACTAGAGAGACATACTATGTTCGCACACATAAGAGTGATTTATTTTATTTATGATAGTCTCAAATTGAATCCATTTACCTGTAAAAGCCTTGAATACATCCCTTTTGAAAGCTGAGTAGTACCTCATTGTTAAAAATGCATTTTTTTATCCATTTGTGGTTGATGGGTATTTGGGTTATTTCCAAGATTTAGCTATTGCAAATTGTACTGCTATAAACATGGGTGCACACATATCGCTGTGGTATGATGTTTTCAATTCTTCTGGGAAAATACCAAGAAAAGGAATAGCTAGGTTGAATGGAATCTTCAGTCCTGGTTTTTTGAGGAATCTCTACTGGTTTCCACAGTAGTTGCACCATTCTACACTCCCACCAACAGTGGAGAAGGGTTCCTTTTTGTCCACAGCATCGCTAGCATTTGTTTTTGGTGGTTGATTTTTTTGATGACAGCCATTCTTTCTGGAGTGAGATGAAATCTCAGTGTTACTTTAATTTGCATTTCTCAAATGACCAATGATCCTCAATGATGCTTTTTCATATATTAAATTTGCATTTGTATTTCTTCATCTGAGAAGTTCATATTCTAATTTTTAAAGTAGATCATAATTAGCTTTTGCAGACAAACCATTCTTAGTAATAATTGTCCTCAACATTAACTTGTGGACTGGTTTTAAGATTTTATTCCACAACCATATGGAGCACTTGAGCCAAGATCATTTCCCCAAGAAACGATCATTTTACTACTGCCATGAGAATAAATAAATAAATATTCCAGAACGAAGCAGCAAGAAACCCAGTCAATCAATAAACACTCTGCAAGAATCAAGTTCATTTGAATGACCGTCTCTGGAGAAAATCTGGCAGAATCACCCTGAAGCATTTTACCATAAGAATTACCATATACTTGTTAATGTTCTAACCACCTATGGGTCACATTAAAAAGATTCACAGAGTTAGGAGATTTTCGAAGGTTATGATATCACTCATCAAAACATAAGACGCATAAGAAAGACTGCAGGTAAAAAAATGCAGCAAGTTTCAGGTTGACATTCAGTAGCAGCTCCCGTGGAGGTAACAGAATGTCCTTGACATTGTGCTATGGTTAGTTTCTGCTGCTCTAGGCATTTTCCTGAAACCTGTTTTTACCTTTATGGGCTTGCAGTCATAAACAGTGCTGGGTGAAATAAGTACATTACTTACTTGGTCTTGTTTACAGTAAAAATTCTGAAAATGTAGAACTCTTAGAATGCATGCTTCTTGCTTTTTATGTGCTTAAGTAATTGAAGGAGGTTGTTTTATATATCGGAGTTGAATAACTTTGGAGCAGTAACACTGGTTTATGACTAATGTTTGATTTCACCTGAAGCAAAATTATTGATTTTTAAGGTAGAGTGATTTGTGAAAATTCACTCTTTCTTCATAGAATCTCATTTCTATTTTAATAAGAAAATCAATGCAGCTGAGTCTTGAAATTTTCACAATTTTAAAGCCAACAAACAAACAAACAAATAAACAAACAAACAAACAAATAATCTGGGTAGGGTGGCACACACCTGTAATCCTAGCACTTGAGTGACTGAGGCAGGAAGAGAGCAAGTTTGAGCCCATGCTGGGAAAAACAGTGACTTAACAAGATTTCTGTCTCTTAAACAAAAACTGAAAAGAAAAATTTGGGAACAGAGTCCAGTGAAAAGTGTGGGTTATCCTAACCACTTAAAAAAAAGCTAAATATATATGTATTATGATCTATAGTTTAAGGTTTTATATATGAATCTACCACAATTGCTTAGAATCTTCAGAATGAAAAGGAAACTCGCTTGTGATAGAATTATGCTAGGTGTGATTCATTGTTGACAGAAAACAGAAACTATGCAAGTGTAGCTCTTCAAGTTGAGCATTAATGCATTATATTATTTGGAAAATATCAATATGTGTTGTTTGACATACCCATCACATGACCATGTGGTTGGTTGTCAATACAGAAACACATGGTTTCAGATGTAGTCTGGGAGTTCATACAAAATATAAAGTTTGCAAAAATCTGTATTTTCCGTTGAAATTTTTTCTCAGCCAGTCATATCTAAATCAAGATGAGACCTTGTATCAAATAGTATTAATGCAATACTGTTAATGCTTCCAGGGAGTATACTGTTTGATGACTTCTATACCCTATGTCTATCATCTAATATGATCTCTATAAACACCAAATGAATGGATGAATTCACACACATGTGCACTGACACATTTGAAATCCATAAATTTAATACACAATATCTTAGATGTATAAATTATAGTGGCTTAGCCATGTTTCATCATGTATTTGATGCAAAAGCAGAATTTCGAAAGCCTTTTACATAATGTGTTAGGTCAATTGTTATATCTACCTAACTTACATTTTACAAAATACAATGCCATACTACATTCCTGTCATGTGCAGCTAGTGAAAGGTTTTGACAACCATGCTGTGTTCCATAATACACATCAATAGTTCTTGAGTTATGTTTATGATTCATTTTCCTTAAGAGAAGCATGCTTTTCCTCTAAGTGAAATAACTCCTAAATAGGGTAGGTGCTGCCCAGGGAAATCAGTAGTGGATAGTATACTCTTAGTCAGATTTCAAAGATATATACTTCTGGCAATGAGAAATCCTCAATACAATCACAAAATGAAATTTATTTTTAAATATAGGGTATAAACTGAAGCTTTATCATTCTTGATTTGTACTTATTAGCATTTTATGACATTTATCATTTTGGCTGTTTGGGTCCCATTAAATTCCTCATGGGATTTTTTATTTCTCTTAAACTATCATCACCACAGCTTCAACAAATCAAAATGCACTACTCAAGTTAGTGCAATAGATTGAAAAGTTCTACCAGAACTGTAAATAACAGTAACATGGAACTTAATTAGCAAGAAGAAAGTTAAGGAAGTGTCAGTCTCATGTTATTAAATTTCTATCTTCATATTATTACTTGTGAAGAAAAACAATTAGAAATGAGACTTCTAATGTCTATTTGCATACCAAATGCTGTATCCCTTCTGTGTAATCTTTTTATCATTACTATTATTCATATGATTTCTACCATTATGATTATTATTTTTAACTGAAAGCGTTAAGAATATAAAGGACACAATGACTGTTTTAGCAGAATGAGTATCTTCTTTCTGGTCTGATGGCAGATTCATCTTTTGGAAAGAAATCCAGGGACTAAAGATGGTGGCATTTGGACCTTGTTAACATTTTTTGCTACTGAGTCATAACACAGCAAACACAAATTCAGCAATGAAATGTGTAAGGATGGACTTCCCACAATAGCAAAGTATTTTCCTCTGCACTATACAGATTTTCTTAAAATTAAAAACTCATTTCTTTCACGATAACCTAACAACTTCATAATTGTAATTTAAGTCATAAATTACAATGTGATGATTTGAACTCGATGACAAAGTGTAAATAAGTTACTGAGGTGGTTTGATAAGATTTTTGAAAAGCCCTTAGTAGTGAGCCCTTATATGTGAGGTGGTCTCTGTTTGCACAAAAAACACTGCATCGTTTATTTCATCAGCTGTTAAGGGCTTTTCCTAAAAGATTTTCAGCAAATTATTTTAAGTTTTTTCATTAAAATTAATTCTAGCTAGTGTTATCCTACACAGAAATGCCAATAGTACTTCATATTTAAATCGAGCAAAACATCTTTCCCTATTTAGTAACTTTGTTAAATCAACATTTTATTCCACTGCTGTACAGTTAGAATCACAGTTTTGCTTTCATCAATCTTTTAGGAAGCTTTAAAGAACTTATATTTTGTAAACAGGAGCTAAGATTAATACTCACAAGAATGAAAATGAGAAAAAGAGAATTAATGTAGGAGGGAAGGAAGGAGATTTAAAAAAAAACCAAGATGTATTACATACATGTACTATTCCCCCAGATGGCTGTAAACTGCATGTGTTACCAACATTTAATAATAAAAAGGAAGAAGAAAGCTTGTGACATCTGTGATTCAAAATTTATTTTGAGAAATTTTGATTTCATGTATTTATGTGCTTGTAACATAGCTATCAAAGTTTAATTTTCCATGATATTGGGAAGATTAGTATTGTTGGCATGTTTTACATGTTAAAAACGGGCCATGTACTAAAAAAAATGTGTTGAAATATAAATTGCAGGTAAATATTTACATTTAAATTTTTTTCCTAAAATTGTGTATTGAACATTCTTTGTATACCTTTTGCAGTGATTTGTAATGAAATTTGTCCTAAGATTTTTCTCTAATGAAAAGTGCAGTGATTATAAAACTTTTCATATTACCTTTTATAAAAAATTAAGGAAACCTGTAAGGTAGAGGTAGAACATAGTTTTAATAGCCTTGACTCTCACATCGTGTATGTGTGGGTGTTTGAATGAACATCTTACCTGTGAGTATTTGCAAGACTAATTCTGTCCCTAAGCCTCAAACCCCTCATTCGGAAAATGGTGCAAAGGATGAGTTACCTCAGGGGGTAGCTGTGAAGGTTAAACGAAACAATGCTGGTATAGCCTTAAGCACGGCTTTTACACTCAGAAAATAACACCAATAATTATAAATGAAATAGATGAATGGCTTTGGTGAAGCACAGATTGGAGCAACTCAAGTTTTGCTCTTTTAGCTTTAGCTCTGTTCCCTTCTGGGTATTGTTCATGGTTCAAAAGGTGAATCTCAAATACTTTCTCCTCTTTATTCCCCTATTAAATTAGGATTTTATCTATGGTCCAGAGAATGGATAAATAAATGAATAATGTGTTCACTAATACATGCTAACCTCTTGCCTACCCTGTCATTAAGACAAGCAACCAATGTCATTTACTCCTTTACAGAGTCCCACACTTCAGTGCAGCGTCAGAGCCACTGTACCATAAGGAGCTGGCACAAAAATGGTGAGTGGTACCAGTGGGTGATGATTTAACTCACTTTCAATGAGAAGTAAAGATGAGGTTATTAGCTATTGTCTGAACATCACAGAATAACAAAAACTTCAAGATTGTCCGCTAAAATTGTCCAGTCTTAGAAGGTGTGAGAATAATAGATACTCGTTTGAGGCCAATGCTAAGTCCCTGTTCTTTAATATCTGAAAATGTTCCTCTATACTATCTCATAAAACTAGAGACCAGAGTAATTTCCAACAATAGGGGCCCACACGCTGAAGCACGGGGTAGGTTTTGCATGCCTGCCTAGACATTGCAACACACAAATATGAAGTATTATGCTTAGCTTAGCCCTGAGTCAGCCACTTAGGAATTGTTGCAGAGTATTTTCCTTGGATTTGCCTTGACTTTCTCATGCATCTCTGCCTACAAGTCAGATGGCTGTCTCTTCCTCCTAAATCTCATCCTGCCAGGTACGAGTCTCAAATTCCCAGAGTTCACCATGCACATGTGCTCTAAATGCAGTGTCTGAGAATATATCCTTCTGCTACAGAGGCCTGACAGAAACCTATGAGAGAAAAGTTATCTTTCTCCCATTTCCCAACAGATAATTGTAGAAAGAAAAACAACCCAAATACTCTCACTGCGGGGAAGGAATATTGCAGTCACCAATTGATGACAGTTATGAATACAACACAAAGTTTTACCCCTTCCAGGAACAGTAGGTATATCTTGATTAAGACCTGGTTTGTGCTCAAGAAATCACTCCCTAGAACACTGCTTTCCATGATGGTCAGCAGCACTCTTGGTGTTTTTCCATCGCCACCTTTTTTTCCACTTGTGAAGATGTTATTGGAAATGATACTTTTTGAAGATGTTTCTTAGTTTGGTTCCTATTTCACCATGGCATGAGTGTAGAAGCTAAGATATCTCCTGATCTGGGCAGGCACCTTTACTGGATGGGTAGAAACTGTTTCCACAGCTTGAGAGAAAGCCTCAGCCATTACCCACTCTTTTTTAGCTGATTTTATTCCAGGGTTTGATCTTTCCACCTCCATCCAGTCAGATATTGGCTCGACTTTCATTACTTCAATTACCCAAGAGGTGTCTAAGTCACTAGGGATCCAGTGGAATTTACGTGTTCTCTGTTGACCTCAGTCCTTCAGTAAGGTAGAAAGAGCTAACAGCCTCCTTACGGCTCATCTCAGTAGACTCACACTTCAGCTTCATGAAGACTGGATTTCCTTCCTCCCAATGGCTCAGAATTCATGCTGCCCCCAGAGAGCCCCTTTCGAGTTTCATGGGAAGGTCTTTGTGTTGTTGAATTCAGAAGGGAAGTTATGCTAGAAAGGGTGAAATGTTGATCCCTCAGGGGGTGGTAGGGGAGGCCAGCTGCCCCTTTAAATCCCTCTAGCAGTTTAACTGCAAAGACATTTCTAGGGGCTATGGGGTATGAAAGTCTGGTGTTCCCTGCAGTGAAGCTCTCTGCTGTTGTTGCAAAAGGGCAGGCTAAAAGAGGGCTTTGGTGAGTGGGGCATTAGTGATCCAAGCCCCTCGGGAAGTGAGAAATCCCCTTTTCTGCCAGACTGTCCCATGATTGTGTAATATATGGAATGTATACCTTGAATCTGTATAGATTTTAATTTGTAAGCCTGTAGCTAGTGTGAGGGCGCGGGTCAGCATGATTAGTTCAGCCTGATGAAAAGTGGTGAATGGGGGCAAAAATATATATGGTGAGCACTACTACACAGTGCCATCCAATGGAACGGCTGGTTCTTAAAAACATGACTCCGTGTCCTTATCCACTTTATTACCAGGTCTGGAACCATGTGATTTCTAGCTCTTCCCCCAAATCAAAATGACTGTGAAAGAGAAGCATTTTGAGTGGATTCAGGACATAAAAGCAGCCATGACATATCAGCTAAAGACACTCACCAAAGAGAACTTCCAGCACTACTTCAGAAAGTGGCAAGAACTGTGTTTGAAATTGGGGGGAGGGCATTGAGGGACATTAATGGCAATGTGCCTTTTACTGTATTTTTTTTTACATTTAAGCTGTCACTATCTTTGCTGATCTTACACTATCTGAATTCTTTCAGATGTTTTGCAACTATGTTCTTGATTTTAGCATGGTCCTAGACCATGTTTATTTTGGAGAATCTTTGCCATGTTGGAACAGCTGGACATTAGAAGCAGTTTTAGTTTCCACCCCAGCTTTGGGAAAGTTAGCTCTGTACTTGAGGGTTGGCTCATTCTGGTTGGGGAAAGGAAGGGACTGGCCATGTCTTTCTCACAGTGGCAGTAACCTTTTTTAGGGGGCAGTTCCTCTGTTCCACAAAGGCAGGGAAAGGAGAAAGGCCTCAGAGCTGGAATACACTTGCTTTTGCCACTTTAACAACCCACTCAGATTCAAAGGCCGGGGAAATAGACTGCGGCACTGTGGGAGAGTGAACAGAGCATTTTACAAACAAGCCCAGTAACGATAACGTGAACTGTTGGCTGGACTTCTTGCAACATCTGACAATCTGGAATTAATTGCTGTCATTTTGAACATCTGCATGACAGGGGAACTAATAATGTACGGTGGCTGGGGACTGAGGAAAGTTTCTGCTCCTACCATCTGTTCCGATTCGTCTCTGGTACTGCATTTAGTCTAAAAATCAGAGTCATTGCCTCAGGACAGATCATATTACCCACTTAGGCAACAGAAATGGCAAATACAAAATAGCATCATTTCTACCATAGTAGTTAAAAATAGACACTCACAGGATACAAACTTATGTGACATTTAGATTAATGGGATCACAGAAACGTTCTCAGGGAGAAAAAGTAAATATATTCCCAGCAAAATATCACAATCGAAATGACTTCAGATTTTTCCATAGCCACAGCAGGAGCTAGAAGGTGAAGGGTCAATAACTTAATATTTTGAAGGGAAATATTTCTCTCCCAGAAATCTGTGCTTCATAAAAGCTATCAACCAAGTGCATTTCTTACATACACTGTCTTAGGAAGTCAAGTATGTTTATCATCCATCAGAGAGAGACTGAGACAGAAAGAGGGAAGGATGGAAGGAATGAAGGAAGGGAGGATGGAAAAAAGGGAGGCATTTTATAGCAGAAGCAGATGACTCATACTGAAGAGAAGGGAAGGAAATTTCTAGCTCGTGGTATGATGACGAAAAAACCTCCTGGGACCATTTATACCTATTAGGTGAAAAAGGAAACAAGCATAGTGCAAGTTCAATAATTTGTAGCCTAGTGACAAATTCGTCATCCATAAATCTAATGATCAATGCAATTGTTATTCTATGGATGATGATGATGTGTATTTGAAATGGAATCACAAAACTGTAAACAACTATGTTCCTAACTTGATGATTACAATAAAGTCTAGAGTTTTTCAAATCAGTTTGTGATTGCCAGCCTTCTGATTCCTTTAGGCTGCACTGCAGATGAAAAAAAAAATTTCCAAATAAAATTACCTGGAGGAGTACGTAAGAAGGACAGAAGACTGGTTGACACTGGTTAGGGAAACATGAACATTGACTAAATCTTAGTTTTCACTGTTTCCCCTTTTAGCTCTTTTGAATTTTATGTTGCATTCATGCATTTGCTGTGCAACAAAAGCAAAAATGGAAATAAAAAATAAAATAAAAAATAAACGAAATGTATTTCCAAAGGTAAAAATGACTAAAGAAGTTAATTATGTCTTCTTAGTGCATGGTTTTAAAGCCATGTGTGTGTGTGTGTGTGTGTGTGTGTGTGTGTGTGTGTGCGTGTGTATGTGTGTGTGTGCGCGCGTGTGTGTTGGGAATTGAACCTGTATGCTAAGCATGAAGGCTAAGACTGAGCTCAAGAAACATTTTTAAGTGAAAACAGCAGGACGAGAACAGTATGTGTAGTTACTTTGGCCACTATTTTCTTAGGAAAGTGTACATTCCCTTATACATGCATGTACACATCCAGACAAATAAGGATAAATATATACATGTGAATAAATGTATATACATGTGCACCTGTTGTTGTCGGGTTTTGCAAGGGAATAGATTTAGTACAGGACACATAATTTGTAGGATTATTTTATAATATTCACCCAAAAAGTCAAATGCAGAGAAGTGCAAGAGATCTGCTCATGCATGAGACCCAAAGAATCCAGCTGAGAGCCTGGATCCCATGGCAATGTCCTCCAGGATTTCAGCTGAAGACCTAGAGCCCATGGTAATGTCCTGCATGAGTCCAGCTGAAGACCTGGAGCCCACGACAGTGTCTCATGCAAATCTGTATCAAGGATCTGCACTGGACAGCCCGAAGGTCAGCAGTGGGAGCTATAAAGTCAGTGCCAGCAGGCTGAGGGATCTGCACTGGAGCCAGGAAGTGACACTCAATATAAGGACCAGAGCTTTCCCGAAAAGAACTACAGCGATTCTTAGGGCAATGAGGACCTGAGCTCCTCCAAGGATGAGAACAGCCAAGTTCATATCAGGAAAGCCAGCGTGACAAGTTTCTCCAGGAGGATCAACAGCTCACCATCTTCCTCTCCAGTTTTGCTTTTATACTGTTGGCAGCAATCCTCAGGCAGACGTCTGCACTCAGCACCATGCTGACTCAGTTCAGCTGGGTGTTCCAAGTTGACCATTAATCCACCATGCTATCCATGCATGTACATGCGTCTTAAGGCTTATGTCAACCGTGTCCCCCAAGGGCCCCTTGCCTCACAGGATCACGGGGACTACTGCTGAATTGTTGTTAGGAGCTGGAGCTTGGTGAGAGGCGTAACGGGAAGTGTCTATGCCCCTCCCCAGCTCTGCTGTTGGCTTTCTGCTTCCTGGCCGCCATGATGTGAGCAGCTGTCCTCCTCCACACCCTTTGACCGTGCCCTTCCTGCTCAGGAGACAGCCATCCACTGCCCCCTTAACCCACCACGAACTTCTCCTTCTCTAAGTTTTGGGCATCAGGTATTTTGTGCTGACTATAAAAAAGTGGTGATGACATGCTTGTTTCTTGTCCCTAGATCTTCAAGATGATTTTTTCTTCAATTTGCAAGGGAAAGATTAGGTACTGATGCAGCCAAACAAAGAAGAGGGCACTGTTTACTGATTTTGCTTTTGCAGTGCTCTGGATCCAGCCTAGGGCCTCGCCATGTCACTCAAAGGCACAACTGCTGAGTTGGGCACCCAGGCCTGAGCACATCCTTCAATGTAACAGTTGTCATTCTTCTGTCTTGCAACTCTTATTTCTCTATTATTAATTCAAAACTTGATAAAATATACAAATAAGCAGCTTTCACAGAAATGCCATCATTCTGCAAAGTTTTGCTTGCCCAGGAAAACTGAGGGTATCCTCTGAGAACTGAGCCTTGTGTGGTGCCTCCTCCTCCTACTGCACTTGGGCCAGAGGACTCCACCACTTTCTGAGCTTTGCTTTTCTCATTTGTGATTCAACAGCATTTTACGTCGTCACACTTAAAATTCACAGTTATTATCATGTACAGTGAAGCGTGAATGTGTGATGCTGCCTGAACTCTTTTTCCATAAGGGGAGGCTTGTTTTGCTGCTAACTAAACCAAGTAGCTCATGGAACTGTCCTGCAATCAACTGAAATCTAGAAGTTTGCAGAGGGAATGATTGAGTGGAAATCATCTTAGATATGATTAAAAGATTTTACTACACAGTGACATTTGGGGTAGGGTGTGGTTTGGTGAAATGATGAGTACCCACTTGGGCCCTGATGCGAATTTATCACCTGGTGAAATGCTCACTCTGTGAACAGCCCTGGTCAGTGAGGTCATGGTCCAGGCAGAAGCTGTAGTTTGTGTGGCTCACATCTCCCCCCAGAGATTCCCGTTTAGTCTCACACTTCTTTCTGATGAGTTGGGAGAGGGTATCAGCCTGAGTAGAATCAATGTCTGCAGAGAATAAGGAAAAAGCAGCTTCCTATCCTTACAATTGAAAACTGCAAATATTCAGATTCTGCACAGAAATCATCTTTAACAAATTTGTCAAAAGAAATTCAGAATTCTTTAAGTTGCAAATCATTTTTTAAATAAATTTATAATAGGTTTCTGTGATTCAATTTGAGAAAAAAGTCCCCACCAGAACTTAACCTTTTGGAGGTTTGAGGAACATCAAAAACTATTTTTAACTGATGGACAACAACAAAATAAATACATAGCAAGGAGTATATCAAAAAAACTAATTAAATGTTCATTGGCTCTGTGACTGCTTTTCCAAGAGTGACATATATGAAAATAATTAATTTTTCATTTCACAAGACATACAACTCTGCAAAAAGTTCTCAAAGATATATTGAAAGTTACAGTTCAAGGGAAAAATAGCCTGAAAGTGAATAGTACTGTTAACAGTATGGTTGAAGACACTTTGTATATTTAATCTTAAATAATCTCTTTTTTTTCTATATTTTTAATACAGAAGAATTGAATATTACTACTTGTCCTAAGACAACATGAAATTATCAGGGTTTTGTGGTGCACACCTGAAATCCTAGCAATCTGGAGGCTGAAACAGGAGGACTCCCACAAGTTTGAGGCCAGCCTGGGCTACAAAGTAAGTTCAAGGCCAGCCTGAGCTCCATGATGAAACCCTGGCTCAAAAAGACAAAAAAAAAAAAAAAAGGAAGGAAATAAAAAATATATGTAAGTGTTTATATTCATTCATTTATTCAACAGGAGAATGTTAAGCTACAAGTAATTTTAGATGCTGTATTCTGTGTTTTTCAGGTTTCTAGAATGTATAGATTATATGTTAATGTACCTTCACTTGTAAGAATCTTTTATGTAAAGATGATATGTTAGTGTATCTTCATTTGCAAGAGCTAACCTGCTGTAGGTAAAAAACTCTTTGATTCCAAATTAGTGCATTATTTGTACCTGACTGATAAAACCCTTTTCTCTCATACTTCTTTCATTAAATGCTTCAATCCTGGCTTCTGGGGTCCCAAAGTATGCTGAGGTCTATTCTCGGCATTGGAGATACATCGGGGAACGAAAGAGCCCCAAGTTCCCTCCTTTATAACATCTATTCTGTAATAGAGCATTAAATCAGAAGAGAATGCCTAAAGGTAGTCAACTAAAAGTATGGCACTCTCCTGGCTGGGGCAGCTATCACACTGCCCAGGACAGAAGGAAAGGTGCTCGAATGGTACAAACCCTTTGCCACTTTGGGCTGCAATTTACCTGGAGGTTGCAATTAAATCATTGATGTGATTGCGAAGACAAATGTATTCCCCCTTCACACCTTTGCCTTCATCACTACCCCGTAACACTCTAAAGAGTGGATTCCTTCAACTCGCTGTGTCCAAGGTCTAGCAACAGCATTGTGCTTCCCTGTCACCCTCCTTGGCCCCACCTTTTTTGACCCCAAAGTTTTATTTCTTTTCTAGAGCATCCCGGAAACTGTACTTACCTTAGTGGTGTTAAATTCCCGCTCAACTCTCATGCTAGAAGATGAACTCTGGGAAGGCAAGATCCTTATCCAACTGGTTTATTATTGCCAAGCACAGCCTCTGACAATGAGATTTATGGAAAACAATGAAAGAAATCTTTCAGATGTTTACTGAATATATTGGGAGGGACATATAGCTAGTGAGTAGGAAACTAGATTGACGTAGAAGATGGCGTGACTTGGATTACTGCTAGCCCAAAGACAAAAGATTGTGACTTTCCATCTCCAGTGTAATACCAACCAGCCAACAAACTTTGGACCCAGAATACTATTTTTTTATGAAATCCAAAAGGGTTGCCAATTGTGTATTTAATTTCTCTGAGATCCTGACTTATTTCTTGCAGTATTTGAATCATTCCAGTTATCTCTCTGCTTTTAGCTAATGGATGAGGCTCTGAGTCACACAGCATAACCAACTCCTGGAAACACCTTATTTGACTCATGAGTTATTCCCATGTGCCACAATGTCTGGGAGACAAATTTAAAACAATCCTCTCCTCAAACAACAGATATATATATATACATATATATATATATATATATAGACTTTTACTAGTATGCTTGCAATACACAGTGAGTACATTCATTGTAGGGGGTTGATGCACACACATAACAGATCACAACTCTCTTCTCCTCACCCCAAAAACTTCCTTTCATTTTTCCAGTATCAGATTCATTTACTTATCTTGTAAGACCTTACAAAGTTAATTGGCATATACACACATTGAAAACCAGATTGATAGGCTGAAGAACACATAAAACATGTAAGACAATTGTACACTAAGTCAAGGTACAATTCCAGACACATTGTCCACACTACATAGTACATTTTTTCCCTTTTTGCCTATTATTTGATATATATATAGAGATATATATAGATATAATGTATATAGATATAACATATAGAGGTAATATATGTATGGAAAGAGAGAGAGAAGAGAAAGAGAAGGTTTTTCCTATAAAAGAAACTGTATGACATTTAAGCTTCTGTGTCCAAATTACTTCACTTAACACTTATGGTCTCAAGGTGCATCTGTTTTCCCAAAAATGACTCAAGTTTATTCTTCTTTATGGCAGAGTAGTATTCCGTTGTGTATAAACACTACATTTTTTAAAATGCATTTGTCTGTTAATGCACATACAGGTTGTTTTCAAATTTTAGCTCTTATGAATTGCCTTGCTATAAACATTGGTATGCATACATCACTGTGGTATGATGAATTTACCTCTTTCGAGAAGATGTCTAGAAAGAAAATGACTGAGTCAAATGGAATTTCTGTTTTTAATTTTTTGAGGAATGTTCACACTAATTTCCATAGTGGTCGCATCATCTTACACTTCCACCAATGAAAGAGAAGCGTTTCTCCCCACAGTTCCACCCACATTTGTTATTGGTTGCTTTCTTGTTGGTAGCCATTCTTTCCAGAGTGAGATGGATCTCAGTGTTGCTTTAATTTGCATTTCTTGAATGACCAGTAATGTTGAACATATTTTCATGAATTTGTATTGTACTTCTTCATCTGAAAAGTATCTGCACATTTCAGTTGTCCATTTTTTAATTGGGCATTTAAATTTTTGTGAGGGTCTAGCTTTTTGAGTTTTTTACATACTCTAACATATTTTTTTTAAAAAAATTAGGTCATTAAGAAATAAAATTTTTCTAGAGATGGGGAAAGACTTGCCATATTCCATTGGCTCTAAATTGATGCAGATGTTAGCCATTTGGTGTGCAATCTAAATTCATCAGAATATTTCCTGATGGTAATTTATATCACAATCACAAAACCACAATATATACAGGGTCCTCATCAGCAGCAGGAGGAAGCAATTTAATATAATGTAAAAAGCATCTCAGTTACCCTGAATATTAGGCTTAAATGAATCACTCTCCACTGACAGCTAGTTTCTGTTATAAGAGTACATCCTAAGGAATTAGGAAGTTTATTCATCTCCGAGATTACCTGTCCTCTCTGAGCACACCGTGGCTGATGATTACTCTGCTTTAACAGATTCTAATTTTACATTTCTCTACTAGAAATAGAATATTTTATCAAGTGCTCTACATTCCAATAGAACTTCTTTAACATTAACTGTACTGAGAGTTCAATATCTCACTCACAGAATACTAATGGGATTTTAAAATTTATATAAACTAGGGAAATCCACCACAATATTATTTCATAGAGCTATTTGGAAGATTTCTGAGACTTGCAATTTGCATATAAGATCAGAGGTAAATTTTTATCAGCAGTGCAGACACAGAGGACTTAGTAGTACTCTCAGTTTCAAGACTCA
Organism: Cuniculus paca; assembly: GCA_004365215.1. Lineage (NCBI taxonomy): Eukaryota > Metazoa > Chordata > Mammalia > Rodentia > Cuniculidae > Cuniculus > Cuniculus paca. The sequence continues at coordinate 9,023 of RJWT010002270.1, read as the reverse complement.
GAGCCCTTTTGTAGGTAACTGGAAAAAATGCTTTCTACTGAATGGTTTTATTTTTGAAGACCCGGTAAAACATAAAAAAGTTGCTTGCAAGTTGTTGGCCAAGTTGATTGTAAAAGTAGATATGGAAGTTGTAGCTCGGAGAAATAAAACTTCCTTCTGAATGTGTACTTGGTAGAGTGTTCTCTTTTTCTGACAAGAAAAGAAATGATGTCATCATGTCCCATACAAACATACCAAACTGCTCACAGCATACTTGCTGATGTCACTGTGGATCACACTTACCTGCCTCAGGCCAATTTTTTCATAGCACCCCACTGTGTATCACTCTGTCATACAGGTACAAGGTGAATACATACCTCAAAAGTATATATTATGACCTGGGTGTTTGTGTCCCTAAAACTCATATGTGAAATCCCAACCCCCAACATGATAGTGTCTGAAGATGGGGCCTCTCGGGTGTAACTAGCTCATGAGGGTGGGGTGGTCATGATGAAATTATCGGTTTTATGAAAGGAGAGAAGAGAAGAGCTCTCCTTTCTGTGAGCACACAGAAAGTAGTTGCAGGTGAGCTATGAAGAGTGCTTTGGCCAGGAATCTAGTCCAAGGGTAACTCGAACTTGGAGCCACTAGCCTGGTGAGAAAGAAATATCTGATGTGACATTTAAACTAAATGGATATCTGTGGTCTTCTGATTTACCTACTCCAGCAATTTAATGCAACCCAGATCACTATGAGTCTTGTGAATTATTAGTGTAACAGGTCTCAGTGAGTCAGGAGCTAGGACTGTATTAGGCAGTGAGCACAGCAGCCCCCAAATGGAGTCAGGAAGCCCAAAGTGAAGTCAGCTGCATGAGGATCCTCCAGGGATCTTACAGAAACACCTGTTGGGTGCCCTGAAACTCTTTAGCACCTCCCTGGAGCATGATCAGGAGGGCCACTGGCTCTGGGGTGCATGGACCCTGCCTGGACACTGTGTGAATGCTGCATTTGGACCTTGAACAGTATATCATTCCCTATAGGATGCAGATTATACTGCTTACACAGTGGCCCGAGCTCCCTGCTAACTCCTTAAAAACCCCTACACAAACAGCCTTTGTAGGAATCCTGCTCATGACACTCTTCCGGCTAGCAGGCTAGCAGCAGCTCTACTTCCTGGTCTTTGCATTGTTTACTTCCTTTCCTCTGAATAAATTTGCCTGCATCCTCTCTACTCTGTCTGTGGTTTCATTCTTCATCACCATGGGACACAACCTCGAATTCCGGTGATGTTAGGAAGTGATACATTTTGAGCTTCATTATCTCTCTCTTTAGTTTTTTTCTATTTCTTTTTTTTTTTTTTGCAATAGCTTAACTGAATTAATTACCCATTCCATGTAGGTGATCACACCCTGGCTGAAATGTGAAAAAACACCAATGGGTTTATGATTTGAAAATCTGTATCTTTAGCCTTCATCTGCAAGCTCGAAACCCTCTTCACATGCCACAATTACGGATACAGCTCCCTTTTTATTCTTGAAACTTTAGTAGGCACCTGAAATGTGATAGATTCAAAATAGAAGTCTTTTCCTGTAAGTAATGCTGCCCACTGACGAACTCCATATCTCCCTCTCCTTAGTTCATGATACTGGGTGGTTCTTAATGAGTCAAACTGAAAATCTGAACAGTTTCCTTCATTTCCCTCGTGCCAACAGTGCAATCCTAGCTAAGCAGATTCTACTTCTGTAATATTTACTAATTCATGTGCTTTTGATCCTGCTACCACCCTTATCCAATGCTTTAACTGGGACTTATACATCCCTCTTTTCATCCTGCCTCAATTTTTGCTCTCTGAAAACGTGTTTTCCAAACTAGTAATAATGTTCAGTGTTATTAAGTAATTATTATTTGCCACTCTTCCAAGGTATCTGAAATTATAAACTCACTGAATTCTCACTGAGAAGCTGAGTTGTCTTTATTACTGTTATCTTAAGCTAAGTAAGCAAACTAAAGTCACAGATACTTGGAGTTAATTGTCCCAGGTCAAGTAGCTGATAGAGACCTAATATGTGAGAGTCCAGGATCAACAGACAGCTGTCTGCCCTTCAGCTAAAGCTGACCACTGGGATTCTCTCCCCTGGAAAACCAGGCCTCCTCAGGCCTCTGGCAGTCAGTTGTCATCCTGCAACCCACAGCCAAGTTCCCATTTTCCTCTTTTAATGTAGACAAAATTCCAAACTCCTTATTTTTGCTTCCATGTTCTACATCCTCAGCCCCAAGCTTAGCTCTCTGCATTAGATTCCTAGGCATGCCAGAACAAAGGACCCCAAAATGAGTGGCTTAAATTAATAGAATTTTTCTTCTAGCAGTTCTAGAAGGCAGAAATCCAGAATCAAGGTGTCCACAGGGCTATGCTATCTGTGGAGACTCAAAGAGAAAGTCCTGCTTGCCTCTGCCTTTCTCGGGCAGCAGGTGGCTTTCCTCGGCTTCTTTGGTGGCCTCTTTGCTTCATTCTCTGCTGCTTTCTTCCAATTATTTTCTCACTTGCTATCTGTGCTTTCTCCTCTTCTGCTTGTTTTTTTTCTTCTTTTATAAGAACACTAGCCATTGGATTTGTAATCAACTTGGATAATCCAAGATGAACACATCTCTACATTTATTAATTTTTGACATCTGTCAAAATTTTTTCTCCAGTAAGGTTAAACTCATACATTTCAGGTCTGTGAACATGGACAGAGCTTTTTGGAGACCTTCTTGCTTTCCCATTTCCTGCTGCATGTGCAAATTTCTCTACCAAGAGAATACGGGCACCCCAGCTTTGTTACCCCTCCTAGGACATAATCAGCTTCACCTACCTCAGGAAATTTATACTAGCCGTACTCTCTGTTTGGAATACTCTTTTCCAGAGAATTAAATTCCAATTGCCATCATTCAGATCCCTGAAAAAGTATTTCTTTTTTTTTATTTTATTTTAAAGAGAATAAAACAAAACAAAACAGTTAAACTCAACAAAGCATATCACAACAAAACACTGCATGCAATACAGGTCTTCAAAACGTAACGAGAGGAAATCAACAATGGCTACCCTAGTGTCTCTTGTTTTCTTCGAAATGGTTGTTCATACATTCATACACAATAAACTCAAACAAAACAAAATAATATAAAACCAGATAAAACAAAAGAGTGAAAGCATTACAGGCCTTCAAACCAGACAATAAGAAATCAACAATGGCTACCTTAATGTCCTTTGTTTTGTTCAGAAAAGCTGTTCATATCTTCTCGCATATTGCAATCAAATAGTAGAAACAGACTTAAACCAATCAAATCAAAGAATAAAAGCATTATTGGACTTGTGAACTTGAAGATAAGAAATCAGCCATGGCTACCATAATGTCTCATTTTCTTCAAAGTAGCCATTCATATCTTGATACTTAATAAGTATTTCTTTCTGAGACAGATTTCCTTCTCCAGGCAAGCACAAGTCACCACTCTATCATATCACTTGGGTTGACTTCCCTACAAGTCACTCATCTTTGTTCAGTGTAATTATTTGGTAATTGTTTATTTGTTAATTCATTCACTTATCTTTATAAAAAAATGTCTCTTACTCTCAAGGACGAAACTGTAATAAAAACTTTGTGATCTTACGTGTTTGGCTAGGGCTGTTTCTCTAGAACATTTAGTTTGTCATTCTTGAAAGAGTTAGTATTAAGGTTAACACATTAAGGATGTCATGTTTCCTGAGGAGGGGCACAAGTACACCCTCCCATCAGAAGCAGTTGCAGCACACGCAGTAGCTGGTGCATTAACATGGGGCTGAACTCCAGCGACTGCTTTCAGCTTGACCGAAAGTGGCGTGAAGGATGCTTTTCTTTTGTGGCAGTTCAAGGAAAGGAGGGAATGAATATCTCCCTGCATCAAAGCATCCCCTGAGGGAAAAGCAGGTGCAGGGCAGAGTTTGAAAGATTGTTTTGCCTCCTCCATTGCTCATTTTTCCAGATGCATGAGAGAAAAATCTGAGCTAATAAAATGAGATTTAATCATGAAAGCAGAGAAAGAGATGCTCATGATACACTTAAATCATTCTGCACCACTAATATGTGAATAAAATATCATTTTTTTAAAGAAAAAAACATTTATGAGCTGATCTGGCCCTGGGGCCCATCTGCCAAAGCCTTTCTTCCATTCCCTGTGGCAAACCTCGGGCAGCTGCATGAAGCTCTTCAGAGATGCAAAAATACATTCGACCTCACAGTGCATAGTGCAGTGTTTGGCACGTAGTATATGATCCAAAACACTGTGCTGTTTTTTTTTTCTTTCCAAAAAACTTACAAGGGAGATAAATGACTACGCATCTCGACCTAAAAAAAAAATCATCAGTTTTCTGGAAATTGTCATATTCATTCAATGAAAAGTGGTCTGAACCAAGGATGAATCAGGGTCTTAGTTAATTTTCTTATTGCTGAGACAAAGTAGTCAATACCCAAAGTTAAAGAACAAAAGTTGATTTTGGCTCAGAGTTTGTAGGTTTGGTCTATAGTTGGTTGGCTTCAAGGTAGGGCAGTGTGGCAGAGGGGCATTGCAGGGCAAGGAGGAGGCTACAGCAGCCAGCCTGCCATCTTTGCCTCCCTTCCTAGTCCATACAGGCTGTAAATTTATTGATTGGTGCCATCTACACCCAGGGTGGGGCTTCCACTGTCCACACTGTTAATCCCAGTGTCACACCCTTAATCCACATTCACACGACCTAATCCAGCCACCTTTGAAGCTCCCCACCTGTGACCATATGAGGCTTTGGCAGGGGGTGGGGGTGCTGATGGGGGGAAGGGTACATCTAGATATAAGCCAGGACAACTGGCATTAGGGTTAGAGACAGTATGAAGATGGGTGGCAGGAACTGATAATTATAAAGATTAAATACCCCAAATCAAAAACCTTTAAATTATATTTAAGCAAATATAGTTGATCATTTTGCTGAGCAGATAGGAAAAATGATCCTCCTGTTGCTTACAACTTTCACGTCCATGGGTGAGTGACTGTGGACAGGTGCATATGTTCATCACATGACTGTCATGGAAATGCTAAGAAGTGAAGAAAGAATTCATAAGGTGAATATCATATGATAGCGTTGGCAACCAATCCATGCTTTTGCTAAAAAGATCTGAACCTCAAAACACAAAACATGAAGATGAAAGAATTCAGTGTAGAATTGCGCCAACATCAGTGGCAGGGTCAAAATTAACTCATTCTATCTGGACATATATCTGGACTCTCAGTTTTGAATTGTTCACGCATTGATAAATTTAAAGGAAAAAGGGCCTGCCCTTTCTTTAAAAAGCTATGAGAGGAAAAAAAAGAATTAACTTGGATATACAAAAATGCTTGACACAATATTCATGAATGAGATGCAGAAACATGTTACCCTTTGCTGTGGCCTGATTCTGGGATGTCTTCCACAGCCCGTGTGTTTAAGGCTGTTTTTCCAGTTTGGTGCTCCAGGGAGGTGGTGGAACCTTTGATAGGTAGGACCTGGCATAAGACTGGGGATCATGGATGCTGTGTCCCTAGAGGTGACTGTAGGACACCACTATTTTTCCCCTTCATTCTTTCACTTCCCAACCATGAGTTGACTGGCTTTGCTCCACTGTGTACTTCCACCATGATGCGCTGCCTTGCCACAGGCCCAAATCATCAGGGCCAACAGATCCCAGCCCGAAGTCTTCATAATCAGGAGCCAACAAATCCTTTCTACCCTCATAGATTCTCTAACATAGTTTTTACAGTAATGGAAAGTTGGCCACACATGATGCAAGGGCAGGCGTGGTGTGTCAAGGACGGAGTCCTGGCCACACAGCTGCGGAAGCTGGAGGGGTTTTGATGTCTGCCCTCAAACGCTGTGGCTCTTGGTTATGCAGCAGCTCAGCAGCCAGAGGAAGAGGTCAGAGGTTGGAGACCCAGGGAAGCCGCTCAGTGTGGCAGTGAGAGAGATGAGAGGTTCTGACAACACACAGCCTTGCCTCAGCCTTCACTTTGACTTTCTTGGTCTCTGAAAGGAATCAGCACTGGAAAACCCCAGGCCTGATGCGGAGCTTAGCGTGGTCCATCCAAAACCCCAGGGGTAAGCAGGCGCAGTAACACAGGGAGCAAGTACACACGGTCAAGCTTTCTCTTCTAGGCAGCTCTTCTGGAAAACCATGAATGAGGTGGACTTTCCTATGATTACAGTTTAAATGGATATCTCCATCCATGGGTCAGTCTATTTTGGGTCAGTCTGTTTTGAATTGTTATAATAATTCTTTAAATATTCTCTCTTTTAGGGATAATATTTACTATCACGTTTTAACCCCCAAATATCAAGTAAATAAGCTAAACAGTAACATTTCAACATTATGTTTCTCGACAGAAACAAGATGTACTAAATTCACTCGTTGTCATATTTTGTGATCAGAAAATCCCCAAAGCACAGCTTAAGTCATGCAAGGGTTTGCATGAACCCTGAATGCCTTGCTCTGTACCCTTAATATGAGTAAAGAAGAGTGATAAAGAGGTAGTGACCTCTGTTACTTCCACATGGTCTGAAAAGCTCTCCAGCTTTCAATTGGATGTTTTTCTGTTCCACCCGCCTGTGCCAAACGCAGGCTGAAGGTACAGTGACTATGAGTCTGGATTGATTAAAAGTTTTATTGCAAGAGGATGGCCTCTTTCTTGGGACAACTCTGCAGGTCACCTTCCTCAGCTGGAGTCGTGCCCCCTCTTTCTCCTGCAGTGAGTACGGGATAATCACATCTCCCTGTTTGATGCCTTAGCAGCTTGCTGCTTTGTTGGTCCTGGAAGGACAGAACCTGCACCCAGCAGTCCTTAGCCAGCCACGAGCCTAGAATCATATACAAACCACCTAAGCTAGAGGCCACACAAGCAGCTGCTCCTGCGTGGTGCTCACCCTAATCCTTCCGAGGCCAGCACCAGAGGCCTAGGAATGGCCCCATCTCCTGAGCCTGCCATGGAATATAAACTAGCGATCCTAACCCGCCCAACCCTGTCGTGCCCCTTGTCACCCATGGAAACTGCCACAAAGTATCTCTCTCACACTTTTCCCCCTCTGTTCCTCTTTCTCTGCCTCCTCACAGACCCTGGCCCTGGCCTGTGTAGGGCTTTGTGGTCTGTTGGGCACCTGAACTGTGGGTACCAAAATACATTTTCTGGGGTGGTTACCCCCTCTCCTGTTGATCTCACCACACCTGAACCAGGATAAAACCTGTATTTCACAACACACAACAGACTCTTTTATGCCACATTTTTTCTACACATGATGTTTGTTGATACTTACATTGTTATGTGACATGGGTTGAATGTTTCTGACTCCTAAAATTCATAGGTCCAATTCCTGATCCCAACGTGATGATTTTATGAGTCTTGGCCTTTGAGTCTTACTTAGGTAAGGAGGGTGAAGAACTTGTGAATATGACTTTGCCAGAAAGAGGCCTCAGACTGTCAAATAAGGTATGAATTGTCTTTATTAACAGGAGTTTTGATTTTAGCCACCATCTAAAAGAAAAAAGGAAAAAGCAACAACAAAAATACACAAGCAAAAGGCAGAGAAAGAGAGATGAAAAGAAATAAAAAAAGAAAAAGGAAAAAGAAGAACAGTTTATAAATATCTGAACTTTTCAGTTTGGGTGTTGGAGTGAAAACTCATTCTTCATTTTCTTTCAAGCAGACTCTGAGACCTCAGGTAAAAGTCCAGCAATTGCCTTGTCTGCATGACAGAATAGAGTGGAGCCGGTGAGCTCTGGGGAGGGTGTGCCCCTTGGTGCTGTTAGAAAGTACCCAGCATGCACTCGGGTCAGCTTGACTGGTGAGAGTGCAAAACTGAATCAGCAAGCACATCACAACCCAGTCCGAGGCTGGAACAGAAAACTCTGAAATAAAAGACTTCATCGAATATCGGCTCTCATCAATAATCACTGGAGAAAATAATTACATGGATTTGAATTGTGAAGTCTTGAGAAAATTATGGGAAAATGGAAAACAAATCTCAGAGTCCGCATTTTCTAAATTCTAACAGATCTTCAGCAAGGAAGAATTCCCTCAACTCCTTTGCTGTTTGTAAATTATTTATGCAAATAAAAACAAGATAAATGTTTCCATACAAAGAACTTAGTAACATAACCTGTCATTTTTTTTATAGTCATAGACTGCTAGTCATTCAGTTTTCTCAGCTCTAGAATAATGGCAATGCCCACAAAATGGGTAGAATTACAAATTGTACAGCTTAGATATTTAAATTTCTTGAGTACTCATTTTGATTATAGAAATCTTATCAAAGACACAGCCGATAATAATTGGAGGCATTGCAGCATCAGAATGTTCATCTTTACAGTAATAATCTGAATGTAGATTGTGAGGCACACCTACCTTTATATTCTCAGTGAGACTTTTAGCAGTTTCATGTTCAGTTCTTTGAAGTGTTACTAATAATAATCTGTAGACATAATATAGTAAAAAATAGTAACAATATTCTATTTATTGAAACTTTACTTCACCCAGAAATTTCTCTAAGTTTCCTTAAATTCACTTAAATCTCAAAAGGTCAATGAGATAAATCATCATACAATCACCCTCATTCTTATTTATTTATTTATTTTTTTTGCGGCACCTGGGATTGAACTCACGACCTTGTGCTTGCCAGGCAGGTGCTTAGATCGCTGAGCTAGATCCCCAGCCCTGTTTTTGAGACAGGGTCTCACTATGCCGTTCAGGCTGGCCTTGAGCTCACTTTGTAGCCCAGGCTGGTCTCGAACTCACAGCGATCCGCCTGTCTCAGCCTCCCGAGTGCTGGGATTGCAGGCGTGAGCCACCACGCCCAGCTACAATCACCCTCATTCTATAAAAGAGAAATCTTAAGTCACTGAGTTTTGAACAATTGGCCTGACAGCATTATGTGTATGTTAGAACTTCGTTAATATATTTTTACATTTTATAATTTATGAATTTGTACAATGTACAGAGCACTTATATTGAAAAACTAAATATGTTAAAAGTAATTA
>RJWT010002269.1:0-41840 GCA_004365215.1 Cuniculus paca | reverse complement strand
ATCCTAGGGTGACTTGTTGCCAGGATTGTATAAAGGGGAAATGAAGAAGGATGAATCTGCTACTGTTTCTTTGGAGGAGCTCATATTTGCCTTCATCTTAGATGTCATCTCCTGCCTTCCAGTGCAGACTCTTCAGTCCTTCATCATAGATCTATCTCCTGACATAAACTCACAGAGGACACTGCAGTGAGCTTCAGACTTGTGGCTGAATCTTTCAGTTCCCAGTGTGCAGACAGACCTTCTGCACTCTTCCACATCAGACTCTGTGGGTGGCCACTATGAGCCAATCTTGTAAATTCTTATATATTTGTATATCTTGTGTTATATATGTTTCTCTAGTAAATACTGACGTACAGAGAGATATGCTAATTATCGATTCCTTAAAAGTCCCAGTACACAGGAAGAGGAAACATTTTTATTATAAGTGTATTAATTGACAGCTATTGAGAGGAAAAACAGTTCTTACTGAAAGTAAGCCCCAAAACTAACAAAAGATCACTAAGAACATATTTTGTGTACCATGTCAACTCAAATCAAGAACTCATTGACCACCTACTGTAAAAGGCATCCTGAATACAACTGGCAGCTGTGTGTGGCAGAAGGGGAAAGGCTGTACAAACCCAATCAAGAAGCCCATAATCTCATTGGGGGATGGACAGACACATGCAAAAATAACTTACATACCAAACAGACCTGATAAACGATGTAATGTTGCAAAATGCTATCCACAGGCAAAAAAGTGAAATAAACACCTATGTCATAGCACAGAGAAAAACCAGTTAAAAAAAATAAAATACTATGAACTATAAAATTAGAAGAAAATATAGAAGTAAATCTTTGTGACTTTGATTAAGGTAATGATTTCTTTCTCTTTTTTTTAGGTGATAAAGTAGACAACACTGAAAATTTACCAGTTGAAGCATTTTAAATTATGCAATTCAGTGATAGAATAACAGCATGTTATGTGATCATCTCCTCTGTCTATTTCCAAAACCTTTCCATCAGGCAATGGTTTCTTAAATAAAACACACAAGCTACCAAATGGAAAAATCAATATATTAGATTTTGTCAAAATGTTTAAATTTTCATGCATCAAAGAACACTACCAAGATGGTAAGATGTAGGAAGAAAATATTTCAAAATCATATATCTGATAAAAAAAATCTCATTTTAAGAATATATAAAAAAACTATTGAAATGTACAAATAAAAAGGCAATGCTTGCTTCTGCAGCACATATAATACAACTGGACCAGTACAGAGAAGGTTAGCACGGCCCCTGTGCAAGGATGACGTGAAAATTCGTAAAGCATTTCACGTTTTTTCCCTGGAAGAAAGATAGCCTGTTTACTAAATGGTGCTGAAAAAACTGGCCTTCCAATGCCAAAGACTAAAACTAGACCCATGTCTACTACCATGCATGGAACTAAAATCAAAAGAGATCAAAGATCTACATATTAAAACAGAAACACTAAATCTGATGGAAGAGAGAATAAGTAGAACTCTGGAAGACATAGCTGTAGGCAAAGACTTTATGAAAAAAAACTCTGATTGCATGGGAACTACTACAAAGAATCAACAACTAGGATCTCATCTTACTAAAAAGCTTTTTGCATAGCAAAAGTAAAACAAATCACTGAGTGAAAAGAAAACCTAAAGAGTGTGAAAAAATTTTATCCAACTGTTCCTCAAAGGACTGATATCTAGAATATAAAGAATTGAAAAAAGTTAGACCCCCAAATTCAAAGACTTAATCCAAAAATAGGCATCTGAGATGAATACGCACTTCTCAGATGAAGAAGTACAAACAGCAAATAAATATATGAAAGAACCTTCACTATCACTGGTCCTTTGAGAGATGCAAATGGAAACAATGCTGAGATTCCATCTCATTCCAGAAAGAATGGTTATTATTATGAAATCAACCTATAACAAATGTTGACGGGGCTGTGGGGAAAAAGACACCTCTCAGTTGTTGGTAGGAATGCACACTGGTGCAACCATTGTGGAAATCAGTGTGGAGAATCCTCAAAATCTAGGACTATAGGTCACATTAGACCCAGATATTTCCCTTCTTTGGTACCTTCCCAAAAGAATTAAAAGCATCATACCCCAGCAATATGTGCACCCATATTTATAGCAGCACCATTTGTAATAGCTAAATCTTGGAAGCAACTCAAATTCCCATCAAGAGATGAATGGATAAAAAGGATACAGGGTTTTTTTAAAAAATATAATGGAGTACTACTTAGTCATAAAGAAGGATAAATTTGAGACATTTATAGCTAAATGGATGGATCTTGGTACCATACACTTAAACAAAATAAATGTAACACACGTGTATAAATATGTCATTATCTCTCTGGTGTGAGAAACTGAAAGCATAAATAAGAACCAAAATGTATAGTAGATATTGTAAATTAGGAAGAAATTGTTCAAAAGGAAAGGGGAACTACAGAGAGGGCAGGGGAAAAGAAGAAAGGAAGGAAGGAAGGAAGGAGAAAAAAATGAGAACAGAAGGATAAAATGGAAATAAAGCTTTTCTACATAAGGAGCAGATGAGGGGGTAAAGAGAGGAGAGGGGAATGAGAAAGAAAGAAAGAGGAATTAAGATATATCATGTACAGGTACAAATTCCCTATGATGAGTGTGATCATTATGTATATATAAATTGCACCAATAAATGTAATTCAAAAAAGAATAAAAACACAATTTCTTAAATGGTCAAAAGACTTGTGATACTTTCCCAAACAAGATATACAGATGGCAAATGAACACATGAAAATGACATTATTATCCATCAGAGAGGTACAGTTAACCCCATAATGCAATACCCATCACATTCACAATATAATCACATCATATAGTCAAAGGGAAAGAAAACAGCAAATAATGGCAAGGACGCAGAGACTGAAAACTTCATTTATCACTACTCGGGATGTTAAAGTGTGTTGTCGCTATGCAAAAACAGTTTGGTGGTTCCTAAAAAGATAAACATAGAGAGTTACTATTTGATCTAGCAATTTCACCCCAATCATGTACCCAAACAAACCAAAAACACATGTCCACAGAAAAATTTTGTACACTGATACTCTCCTGGCGTTATTTGTAAGAGCTAAAAACTGAAACCAAACAAAATGTCAGTCAAGTGATAAAGAGATAAACAAAAACATAGTATATCCATATAAAGGAATGTTATTCATTAAAAGCGAAGTACAGATTCAGACTATGGTACAGACTAACACTGAAAACATTGTGATAAGTAAAATATATCTGACACAAAAAAATGCACATCGTTTGATCTTGTTTTCATGAAGTGTCCAAAATAGACCAATCATTTGAGCCAAAAGGAAGATTGATAGTGGTCAAGGATAGGAGATGGCAGAATGCAGATTAATTGTTAATAGCTACATGTTTTCTTTTAGGGATGGTGAAAATGCTTTGGAGTTAGATAGTGATGATTAGTGTACAAGTTTGTGATTATATAAAAAAATCAACTTGTATGCTTTGAAAGGATGAGTGTTACACATGCAGATTTTATTTCAATTTGAAAATAAATCAGTTAATTAACTTTTGATGCTAAGCAAAAACAAGTCAGAAAAAATTAAGTAACATAAAATGAAAACAAATTTTGAATACCTACAGACTAGTGCAAAATAAGAGCAGGAATTAAAACCAACCACATTACAATGATTATGTTGACTTCATCATTAGCTAAATGTTCATATTTAGGACTTTTTTTGATATTAGTCATTTTATTTTTCAAAAGTTCCTTTGTAAATGAATTACTTTTAACACATACATCAATATTTCCCAGGGCCTGGGGATGTAGCTCAGCAGCACAGTGCCTGCCTGGCAAGCGTGAGACCCAATTTGATTCCCAGTACCAAAAAAAAAACCAAAAACTTCCCAATCTGCTTGTGTAAACAATTATCATTTAGGCAATTTAAAACACATGCTGTCATAATATAGGCAAAATTGGTGCAATATAAAATTATAAATTACACAACAGAAAGTCCAATTTGTTCATATGTGGCACATGTTCATATATGGCCATTCTGGTTTTATCCCACTTTAAATAATAATTCACACATTGGCATTATATAGTGTTAGCCTTTACAGAATGCCTTTATACCTATCACACTCTGTGAGGCAGGCAGAACTGGTGTCAACACTCCCTTTCACAGTTGTGACAGTTAATCTTGTCAACTTGACTGTCTGAAGAGCCATCGAGAGAATTAGTAAAACATACTTTGGGGTATGTCTGTCTGTGTGGGTCATAGAGATGTGATCTTGGAACTATATCTGGTTCCTGGGTCCTTCTTCTCTGGCACTGTTCCCCTTCGGTCTGCTTCTAGCCACCATGAAGTGAACAGCTTTGCTCCACTATGCCTTTTCTCAATGATGTTCCTGCCTTGGAACCAGTCAACTGTGAACTAAACCCTCTGAAAGCATGTGCCTAATTAAACCTCTTCTTTAAATTACAGGTGTCAGGTGTTTCATACCAGCAATGGAAAAGTTGACCAATACAACAGGCCAGGGGGAAAAAATCTTGGGAAGGTTAAAGTGTTTTCTTTAACAATCATACAACTGAATAGCAGAGCCATGCCTGTAAGTTACGTCTGCTAAATCCTAGACTGGTATGTTTGGCAAGCTCCTTCCTCCAGCTGAACTGCATTTCCTTGGATGAACCACCTCCACAACACACTTAGTAAATGATTCCCATATTAGTTGACCAAGAAATCACCATGACTAGGTTCACACAACACAAGTTGACCATATCACAGACGGCAGAGTCACTGAGGTCAAATTCCTTTACAATATCATACACACACACACACACACACACACACACACATGCACACGCACCACTAAACTGGAAGGCCAGGGAAACTAGCACAGCAGTGGGAATGAGGAGCAAGGGCTACCCTCAGATCCTCAAAATGACACTCTGTGTTTTATAACCATGAAAATGTTATGACAATCAAACAGCCTCAGAAAAAGATGCAATAAAAAAGTATATTAAGACAGTGATGGTGCATCTGGAGAAGTGTGGAAAAATCCAGCCATTAAATTACTCCAATGAATTCCAAAAATATCTTGAGATTTCTGAGAAGTTCATTTCTAAATTTCTAAATTGGTGTTATTGAGCAAATTTTTAGTTTTCATCCAGCTAATACAACGTCATGTAAAATAAGTCAATAAAAAAGGAAATTTATTTTCTCAAATTCTATTATATATATGTATATGGTGTGTGCATGTATGTATATATATATACACATGTGCTGAATATAACATATACATATATATCTACATATATAAAAATAGAATTTTCAGAGATACACATACATATCAAGACATATATTCAAATTTTTACTATAAAGCTCTGGAGGCTAATAGAATAGTAGACTTGTCAAACATTTTCTTTTCTCGTGCTTTTGGAGAACAAGAGGCAAAGATGATCTTTCCCAGCTGGGTGACACTTCGTGGAGTGACAGTGCTGATAACAGAATTAACTGCAAAGTATTACGTTGCTTTTAGATTAAGTGCAGGAGCTGGATACTGTGTTTTCTGTAAGTGTAAGGGAGGCTTACAATGGTTGGACTTTTGAAAGGCTTCATGGTCTACTAGAGATCATCAAGGATTGGAGAGTTGCTGATAGAAGCTAGGGTTTCAGGTTTTTAAAGGTTGAAGAAAGAGAAGCTCAGAGAAAATGAAAGGGTAGCAGCAGAGGTTAAAAAAGTATTCAGACATATGTGTGCACAGTTGATAGAACAACTAAAAACACAGTTTGACTTTGAATGCTGTAGAATAAAGCAGCAGAAATAAATGCTAATTCACCTACTAGTATTTTATAGGTGTTCTGTCAATGGTTTCATGGTATAATAAATTTAAATTAGCAAATTTAAAACTATGGGTGTTGCTGGGGATCTAGCTCAGTGGCCTAAGCGCCTCCCTGGCAAGTGCGAGGTCGTGAGTTCAATCCCTGGTGCCGCAAAAAAAAAAAAAAAAGAAAACCTCTATGAGTGTTAACATGGAACACAAAATTAGATATAAAGTATGTTCTAAATTTTGTGATTCTATATGTATGTACCAAAATTTTAGAACGTTTATCTTTGGCAATTCACATTACTGGAACACATGTTACTACACTAAGGATATGTAATTCACGTTGTTAAAAGAAAATAATTTAAATTAGTTTAATCTCACTATTGTACTCATAAAATAATCTTAAGTGAAGTATGTCAGATTTTTAATACTTTTGTGTAGCAGGTGCACACTTTGATTTGATATCCAGATACTCCTATTAAAGCAGAGATGTCGTCTACCATAAAGAATACAAAGAGTGCTAGCTTTGCAACATCTTAGTAGTTACTGAGGATGGGGAGGCATCTAGACATAACACTCCATATAAATGCTATTGCTTCATTAAAGTACGTATGGAATTCCCATTTATAACATATTTCTCTATGTTACTTGAAAATGCACTGTTAGAAGAATTTGAATAATAGGGAATATTTTAAAATATTTAACCAAATGGCACAAGTTCATCCATAATCCTCCAAAATCTCTTGAAGGAATTTCACTTAAAGGAATCACTCACTTAATAATTGAAAGGTCCCTTCAATTTCAACCCAAGTCCAGCTTACTTTGGGTTCAGCAACTCACATCTTGTTCCTTCAGGACAGAGTTACTCCAAGGAAAATTATTTAGTTCTTTCTGCAGTAAGTTAACCTGCCCAGACACAGCAAATAGACCATCCAACCAAATTGGATCAGAGATGGGAACAGCAAATACTTTTGAAGATCTTTGAAGGATCTCTAAATTCCAAATCAGGGATGAATGATGGCATGCAGAAAGCCTGCATATCCTCCCAAGAGAGCAAGCATTTTCCAAATAAAGAGCTCCTCTCGACAATCCAGTGTTTGTAGTTTGGTTTCTTTGTCACAGAGAAAACAAACTTAGTAACCTGACCTGATCTAACAGCAAAATACCCACCCATCTGCATCTTCCAAAGAGAGGGTGGCCCCATCCTCTAAGGAACAGATGAAGGCCAGGGCTGGGTCCTCCAGGGCACAGGCAGATGACTTCAGCTTCGTTTTATGGAAAGGCATTTACAGAGCTACCCTTCTCACCAGGAGACCGGCAGAGAGAGTTTCCTGCTGATTTATATAAGGTTATGATCTCAAAACAAGACAGGAAGCAGCTGCTTAGGAGAAAGTCCTATCTACGGGGTCTCCCTAATACACACCATGTTGATGTTGGCTGCTCAAGGATCACACAAAAATCCAGTTACCAAACACACAGGGAATTAGGGACGGGGGACCATGCTGGTGAGGAAGGTGAATCCTTTAGTATGGAACCACTCTTCCCTTCGCTGTCACAAAACATGCTAAAAGGCTGTGCATCCTTTTTGGTCCCTGTGAATGACAGTACCTTGGAATTTTCAAACCTTCCAAGAGTCTCTCTGTCTTACATTTTCCAGGCTTCTGCCCATTCTGCTTCATCTGCTGAAGATTCTCCTACCCCTCTGGCTTCCTCTAGAATAAACATGACCCGCCCTAATTCTATCAGTCCCTTCCTTCCGGGATGTGGCTGGCTGCCATAAAGTCAAGGGTTGAGATCAAAGAGAGGTTGCTCCTACGCGTGAGAAAACATACATCGTTGTGGGCTGTGGTCTCTTGCTTTTGCAGACAATGTGACTTGCAAGAAGTGGACAGCAAAGATTTAAGGATGCTTCCCATCTCTTCATGGTCTGAGTGAAAGAGGCTGGCTGCCAACAGAGGGAAAGAAACAATTTTAATTGAGATTTATGACCAGAGTGTAGTGTCACCTACTGGAAAAGTACTAACACTGGGTGTGAATCTCCAGCTCAGAGATTTCTCTTTTCTCTTTTGATAAACAAAAATTGAAAACTTCAACTATACAGGATTTCTTCATCACACCTCTATACCAAAACAAGAAGAAATAAAGTCACTCTGAAATAATCTTTCCCAAAGGCACTGAGAGTTCCAAGTTTGTGTTTGTTTCCCTACTAGAGTCCTACACTCTATACAAGGACTTCACTTTAAGATTTTCTCAATCATAAACACCTTACTTTTATGAACTGAGAGACCAAATCCACCATAGGCAAATGGGCATCAAAATAGTTTTCTGTGCTCTACATCTAAGGCAAAACATGTATATCCCTCCCTGTAGGTTTGTTCAATTGACAATACCCCACCACCACCAAATTCAACATTGATGACCCACATTCACTCAAAACTGATCCATATTCGGGAAGTTGTAATATCTATCCTCTGCAAAAGATATTCTTAAAACCAAGCACTTTTGCTTTTCCATACTAGATTGAACCTGGGGTCTTCACACTAGCCCACATCCCCAAAAGATTTTGGTTTGATTTGATTTGATTTGGTTTGGAGACAGTCTCACTAAATTGCCCAAGTTGAGCTGGAACTTGCAATCCTCTAGCCTCAGCCTCTTAGAGTGCTAGGATTATAGATGTGTACCACCACACGCAGTTTACAAATCAAGTGCACATTTAAGGATATGAAATAAAAGCTACTCATGCTTCCAGTCCAATTTGAAAAACCCAAAGCAGTCTATTTCTTATTGAGTTACTTTAGTCAATTTTCAATTGTGTTCCTAAAGAATGGTTTTGGGGAAAGAAAATCGTTAATACTCATAGAAAAATGAGAAACAAATGAAAAAAAGTAGTAAGTAGGGGGTGTAAGTGTGGTTTAGTGTAAAGCGAATACTTAGCAGGATCAAGGCCCTGGATTTGATCCTCAGCACTGAAAAATTAAGGGAAGAGGAAGAAAAAGGGAAGGGGAGGATAGGAAAGAAGAGAAGAAAGGAGGGAAGGAGAAAAATTGCTTTGAATATATAATTCACCTCAATTTATGAGATCTTAGGCCTTTGTGTTATTTGACAAATGTAATCCTCTGTGGACAAGGAATACTGCTGCACTGGCTGTTACAAGCTGTATATATGAAATGATATCTTAATTTCAGCTAAGTATTTCAATGATTGTTTCTGAATGATATTGAATTAAAAATATTTTACCCTAACAGACATTTACCCTACCAGACTTCCTAAAATATTAGCCCCATTGATCCCCACTTTGTCCAGAGCTAAAACATATCAATCCACATTTCATATTGACTTCCAGTTATAGATAATATTTTGTCTTATTGCATCAAGAGTCAGCAAATCTTCCTACTTGTATCAGAATGACTTTTGTCGATGAAACAAGATTCTACTACAGAATCAAAATTTCCATTTTCAAGCAACACAGAGCTTCGTAATTCTGGGACCAAGAACAGGCGTGGTGTGTGTGTGTGTGTGTGTGTGTGTGTGTGTGTGTGTGTCTGTGTCTGTGTCTGTGTCTGTGTATGTATAGATAGGTAGATAGATAGATAATAGAGAGATAGATGATAGATGATAGATAGATAATAGATAGATGATAGATAGATAGATAGATAGATAGATAGATAGATAGATAGATAGATAGAAACAGTTCACACTGATTGGTAGCCCACAGGACATAATGGTAGCTATGCAATTACCAAAGGCAGGTGTTATTTTTTGTTGACTTCAGAAATTTTATTTCAATAAAAACTTTAAAAGCTAAAACATAATCAAGTAACTCACAACATATTTTGTAAGCAGCCATCATTTAATTTATTTAAAGTTTGACAGAAAATCAGGAATTTTAAAATCGTAAAAATGAAAAAAGAATTTTAAACATAATGAGTTCCTGAAAAAGATTGTTTCTCTCTATGACGTCATGTTGTGCTATGCTTTACTTCAGGTTTTTTAAATGGTAGTGAAATACACCTAAAATCTACAATTTAGTCACTTGAAGCATCCAATTCTGCAGCATTTTGTACGTTGCCGGTGTTGTTCAACCATCACCTCCATCTAGTTCCAGAACACTTTCCTCAGTCCCAAAGGAACCTCTCTCCCCATTAAACATTTGTTTACACTCCCCCACCTCAGTCCCAGAGCCTCTTAGTGCCCATCAACTTTCTGTCTCTATGGACTTGCCAAGTTTCGCCATTTCATATCAATGGACATCACCAGCATGTGGCATTTTACATCTGCCTCTTTCACGTAGCATTTTGTGCGTGCCTTATTTGAGTCTGGGTAGCGAGCCCCATTGTCATGTTTGCTCTTACATTAACCTGTAGCTTTAGTTCCCTCTATTAATTACTATCTCTCTCTGGATTTCTGATATTTAACCCATAATTTAATTTTATTTTCTCTGATTGGGCTTCAAATTGTACTAAAGCCAAGAAGATTAGTTTTCCTCAAAGTGTTGGAGTATGTGAATTTAGGCTTCCATGTGTAACCCTACACTGGTTTTGTGCTTGTATCTTTAGATTGCTTCTCAACTTCAAGTTGTGGGAAGCTCTATTAAAGACACATTAAATTGTAAGAGGCTTACTTTCCTTTAGTACAAGAAATCAACAGCAAGGGGGTTCCAGCACCTTTCAGGATCTAACTGATATCTTCAAAGGGATCAGTTTCTTCTCACCTTCCCCTCTGTCGCCCCCAGCTTGTTGGAAGCACCATCACATCATTTTCTTGCCAATGGTAGCAAGATGCACTGTGGCAACTTTCAAAGTTACCTCCTTGTAGATTTTTCCAGAGGCAAAAAGAGTCACTGTTGCTCATACCAAATTGTTTGAAGGCAGAAAATCTTCCTCAAAATTTTCCCAGCAGATACACCCTTGTGTCTCACTCACTAAGACCCTACCTTAACTTGGAATAGACAAAGAATTGGACTTTGCATGCCAATATTCACTCTTGGGACTGCAGAGGACACAACATTGCCAACTAGTAGCTTCATGTACTAGAGTTCTGTTGGACATTAGGAAATGATAAACTAATTGTCTATGTGTGTGTGTACCATGGTGTTTACGTTGGCATTTTAATCAATTAGGAAATGATAAGCTAATTATCTATGTGTGTGTGTACCATGGTGTTTACACTGGCATTTTAATCAATTACATTTCTAACCTAATGGTTTCCTAAAGGTTGAATAGTCTATGACACAAGACTTAAACAATATGGTTAGCCTGGTATTTATTTAGGGGGGTTGTTATTTCTGATCTCTCTTAACTCATGTTTTACTTAGTTTGATAGCTAGCTCATGGAAAATAAGAAAAGTAGCTATATAATAATATATATCATAATACTGCTATGTATAATTATATATAATAATAATTATACATAATAATAATTGCTATACCATAGGTATGTACGATGAGGAGGCCACTGTTTAGGGACTACTTTGACAGACTCTACTCGACAGATCAGCAATTAGATCAGTGATTTCCCACACTGATTTGACTAATATTTCAGAATCTAGACTAGATCTACCAGTTGCTAACATGTAGACAGAGTCCTAATTGAACCAATAAATCTACAAGCCCATCTATTATGGTGACTGCCAAAGAAGGTGAGGAGCAAGCTCACTTTCAACACAAATGAAGAATCAACCCAGAAAGGGAGTTGAGTTGTCCTCCTCCTACTTATCCTGTGGGAAGAGGGAAACCTCATGAAATTTGAGGACTCATTTAGCCAAGAGAATAATGAGGCTTAAATCCTACTGATATTGAGAAGCCAGCTCAGGAAGTAACATCATCCACCAAAGGGCACTCCAGTGCTAGGGACAGTGATTAATGTCTGAACACCGACACTGCTATGTGACTTGGAAAGGGTTGGTATTTAGTGTCAGGGACAATGATTCACAGGCACAGGAAAGGATTTTAGTGGCATTGTCATTGTCTTTACACTGCAAGGAGCTCAGAGAAAAAAAAGAGAGTGTTTATAACCATTGCTCTCCTGCTTGAAAACCTGTTATTTGTGCATTTCATGTAAACTGGCTTCCCTATAAAATGAAAGGACAGATTCTTAATGCCAGGATTTACTGAGTGCTTATCAAGAAGCCTCAGCTCGTGAAGGGCTGTGGGTCTCTTATCTATGACCATTCTCTGAAGCTGTCCTGTTGGCCTTCAATACTAACGTGAGTGTAGCATCATTGTCACACACTTGGGAAGAAAACAACTGAAGTCTTGCCAAATTGCCCTTTGTAACAGAGGTCCTGCCACATTTTCAGATGTCTGTCACCTCTCTATCACTAGATTCTAAATCTCGTGTATTTCCCAGAACATAGAAGAGTCAAGCAAGAAGATCAGTAACTCTTTCATTGCCTTAATCTTCCAATAAGAAATGCTAGCTTTTTTTAGTCTAAAATAGAGAAGTAGAGAAAGAAGACAATTTCCTCCTGTTATGTAGTGACCAAATGAGACACAAATAAATAAGCAATTTGGTTGTTGGAAGAATTTTAGTCAAAAAAGAAGTTGTAGTTTCCTCTAATTGCTTTGTCCATGAGTTTGCTTTGTGCACTATATTACTTTTTCAACACACAAGCCAGGTATGTAGATCAATGCAAAGCCCCTAGGTTTGATCTTCAGTACTGAAAAAAAAAGTTATGAAATATGTTGTGAGTTAATTATGCTTAAATTTTTATATATTTTTACTGAAATAATAAAATTTCTAAAGTCCACAAAAAATATCACCTGTCTTTGGTAATTACCTAGCTTCAGTTATGTCCTTTGGGTTACCAATCAGTGTGAAATATTTCTCTCTCTCTCTCTCTCTCTCTCTCTTTCTCTCTCTCTCTCTCCGTATATATGTGCTTATCAATAAGCTTCAACTTGTGGAGGGTTATGGGTTTTTATCTGTGACCATTCTCTGAGGTTGTCCTGTTGGCCTTCAATACTAATGTGAGCATAGCACCACACCCACACACTATACACACACACAGACACACAGACACACACAAACACCAGGCCTGCTCTTGGTGCCAGAATTATGAAGCCCCGTGTTGCTTGAAAAAGGAAATTTCTACTCTGTACCAGAGTCTCATTTGGTCTAAATCGTCACTGGTCACACCTGACTACAAAGGAGGAGGTCTTGCTCTCAACCAGTAACCTGAGTTATATACAAGAAGGAAAGAAAAGAGGTCAGGAGACAACCAGCTGTTTCTTTCTCTACCATAGTTGGGTATATTAATTATTTCACACTGGTTGAACATTGACCAATCTTTAGATATGATGAATTATTGGTTTAAATGATGCTTTGGCATACTACTAAGTCCCATGTAAAAAGGTAGTAGGTATAATTATTTTTGTGCATTCCATAATTTATAAAGTAAATATTAAACTGGAAGTTATGTTCAGTGTGTCCAGACTGTCTTAGCATTTTTGGATATCTCTCTCTCTCTGTCTCCCTCTCTGTCTCTCTCCCCTTCACTCTCATTCGCACTGTAAGTACATTGACCAGAGTTTAATTTCCTCTGTTTTGTAAGTACCAGATGTTTCCCTGGACTGTCACAGATGAGCATCTTTGGCTGGGACAGCACTCTGCAGCTCACTTCATGTTTTATGATAATCACTTGGTTCTCAGCAAATTTGTAAATGTGTTTTCATCATGGACTCATCCAAATACACAGCAACTTTAGCCTTTATAATCAATAAAAAAAAGTCAATTTGACTAACAGGAACAGAATGTTTTACCATCCTCACATGAAGTTAAGCACTAATTCCAAAAAAAAAAATTTTTAATCTGGTTTGTTTGTTATTAAAGCCATTTTACCTCGTAAAACCTTGGCACCACTAACCCTAAACTGTTCTGCAGATGCCCTAGCAAAGCCATCTTGTGAGTCCATTTTTACTTCTTTTGCTATACAACATAATATATCATGGCTATATTTTGCCCTATTTTCTGTTTCATTTACTGCCCTATCCATAGTTCATCTCCAGCCATTGGAAATCACTGGCCTTGAGTTTAGAAAGAGAGGAGGGTTGTCTCTTTGGTGTCTGGGAGGGACTTTCTTGATCCCAGATGTGTAGCAGATTTTAAAGGGTGTCAAGCCAGGAGTCTACACAGTCACACCAAATTGGAAATGGGCCATGCAGCAGAAACGCAGCAATTTATTCTTCCAGGAGAGATAAAAGCTGAAATCATTTCATTAACCTTTTGTATGCCAATCTTTTTAAAAAAGAGATTTGGATCTAAATAGCAGAAGTAAGAGTCTCTGGCTTTGGGGTGTATGAATGGGGGAGGAAGGCTGCAGAGGGGATAGCGCATGGGAGGTAGGCAGCTGAATACACAGGGTGAGTGCCTTTCTTCATAGTTCTCTAGATAAGGTTGCTTTCAAATTTTAAACACATTTCAGGGAGGATTGACCCGAAGTTGACTCTCATTTTTCACACCTTTGGCCTACACTTTGATCACCCAAGAAAATCCAGAATTCTCATAACGTCAATGGAAGTCCCCCCCTGCCAAAGCATTTGCATCAAGTCAGTGACAGCAACAGTAATTTCATAATGTGCCTAACACGGGAAGGGAACAGTGCCACACAAACCCTAATTCTCACACTCAACCAGGGCACAGGAAAATGCATAAAAGTATCATCGGACCCAAACTTCAAGTATGTTTTAGTCAATTACACCATTCAAAAGAAGCAAGAGTTGAGATAAATTTTTTCCGTTTTATACAAAACTCCCCCTCCCCTAGATTTTTTCACTGGTATGTGAGAATATGTCTGCATGTGCACACATGTGTAAATATGCCAGTGTGTGTCTGTGTTCAAGCATGTTGGAGACAAACACGGCTAACCACTGATTGCACAAAAGTGGTCTCTTTCTTGTGGGACTTGCTTCTTCTGACCCTCCTCTGGCTCTCTGTCCTTTTCTCCCCTTTCCTCCTAGGTCCAGATCCTGCTTCTTATGCGTCTTTCATTTCTGTCAGATCCCTGATCAATCTTGCAAAGATGAAAGAGGAACAAGAAAAAGGAGTGGCCAACCCTCAGGAAAAGGCATGTGCTAAATAAGAGACCTCTTCCACAGTTCCCAGAGTAACAAGAGCCCTTTTAGGCCATTA
Organism: Cuniculus paca; assembly: GCA_004365215.1. Taxonomy (NCBI): domain Eukaryota; kingdom Metazoa; phylum Chordata; class Mammalia; order Rodentia; family Cuniculidae; genus Cuniculus; species Cuniculus paca. The sequence goes on along the minus strand of RJWT010002269.1, from coordinate 26,883 downwards.
CATTTAAAGAGTGTATCTGTCCCTGATATTATTATTAGTAGTGTTACTGCTGCTCTTAATATTAGTACTATTGACCACAGTCTTACAATTCTTGTCTTCTACTCTGGTCACTGCAGCAAGTACTGAATGTAAATGACTTCCTTTATTTCTCACAAATCCCTACTAAGTAGGTTCTGTTCTTATTCTCATTAGTCTTATGGGAACCCGAATATTTGGAGATCTTGACTAACTTGCATATGTCGTGCAGCTGATAAAGGACAGAGCTGGGGTATGACAAATCTGAATAAATCTGAGGCTTCCCAATGCCTTGTAGGAATAGATGATAATTAGGGTTGGATGGCTCCACAGAGAAGATGCGTGTCATTGTTTCGGTGTGGTTAGTTTAAGGTTGACCAGTTTCCCTTGCTCAAAAGTCTTCCTCGCCTCCTCATTGTTCCCCAGTAACATCTGAACTCTTTAATCAAGCTTACAAAAGCCTTCACAATCAGCCCTTGCCTGCTTCTTCACCTCATTTCTCTCCACCGCCTGCCCCATCCTCTAGGCTGAAGCTAAATTTGGGCAAAATTTTCTCAGAAAACCACTCAGTGGAGGAATTCATCATGCCGTTTGCTATGCAGTTCTGCATGTGTTCATCATAATTTTCAGCTCTTTCATCAGACAGATTGTAAACTCCTAAAGGCAAAGAATATGCCTTCACTCAAGGAACTCATCATTTACGATTCTGGTAGCCACCAAGAGTGCCTGAGATGGGTCCCATGTGGTGAAATGCTTGGAGGAGGTGACAGTCGCTGTGTTATTCAGCTTTCTACGGCAGTGACAAAATACCTGAGAAAAACAACTTAAAGGAGAAAAGTTTGAAAAGTTTGTTTTGGCTCATGGTGACTAGGGTCCCTCATTTCTGAGCCCGTGGGGGAACAGAGCATTGGGATGCAGGGGAGAGTGTGGTGGAGCAAAGCACTCACCTCATGGTGAAAAAAAAGCAGAGAAAGAGAGAGAAGAAAGGAGCCAGAGAGAAAAGGGCAAGGGGCAGGGGACAATATAAACCCTTCAAAACCATGCCCTCAGTGACCTGCTTCATGCAACTAGGTTTTACCTCTTCTTTTTTTCATTTTTTCTTTTAAAAACGAAACAAAAAGGATAAAAGTGATACAGAACTTCAAAAAGGAAGTTAATACTAGTTAATAATGTGTTGCATATTGTTATCTTGAAAGTAGTTGTTCAGATTACAAGATTTAAGCATAAGAAATGATCAAACAATCAGAGAAGAAAAACACAAACTGTTCTTTGTGATGAACTACCAGAGATTAGTAGTATAGTTATCTATCTTGTATATATTTATATACACACACATATATATGTATACATATAATCTTTTCCCTTCTTTCTTTTCTCCTTTCCCCAATCCCAGCTGTTCTTTCCTTTCGAGTACTTTCTTTCTCTTTCATTTTCACAATATCTATTGTACATTTTGGATCTTATTTACTTTTTTTTTTTACACTAGTGAGACAGTAGGGTGTTTATACATGCGAGTCTGACTTGTTTCATTTATGAGTATGGTTTCTAGTTGCATCCATTTACCTATAAAAGTTGTGAGTTTGTCATTTTATGACTGAGTAGTACTCCATTGTATAAAAATATCACATCTTTTTTATCTGTTCCTCAGACATTTGGTTTGGTACTAAGATCTAACCATTACAAATTGTGCAGCTATAAACATGGATGCACATATATCACTGTGGAATGATGTTTTCAATTCTTCTGGGAAAATACCCAGAAATAGAATGACTGTGTCGAATGGAACCACTAATCTTAGTTTTTTTGAGGAGTCTCCACACTGATTTCCACAGTGATTGTAAAAGTCTACACTCCCATCAACAATGGGGAAAGGTTCCTTTTCCTCACAGCCCCTCCAACATTTATTATTGGTTATTTTCTTGATGTTAGCCATTTTTTCTGGAGTGAGATGATATCTCAATGTTGTTTTAATTTGCATTACTCTAATGACCAATGATATCAAACATTTTTCATGTATTTGCATTTGTATTTCTTCATCTAAGAATTGTGTATTCATCTCAGATGCCCATTTTTGGATTAGGTCTTTGTATTTGGGGGGTCTAATTTGTTTCAATTCTTTATACATTCTAGATAAAAGTCCTTTGTCTGGGGGATAGTTGGCAAAAATCTTTTCCCAATCTGTGAGTTTTCTTTTAACTCCGTCAGTGATTTCTTTCAATGTACAAAAACTTTCTAATAAGATGAGATCTCTGATGTTGATTCTTTGAAGTACTCCCTTGCAGCTTGGTTTTTGTTCGCAAACTCTTTGCCTACACCTGTGACCTCAAGATTTCTACCTACTTTGTCTTCCAGTAGGTTTAGCGTTTTAGTCTTAATATTTAGATCTTTGATCCATTTTCACTTTAGTTTAATACATGGTGAAAGGCATGGGTCTAGTTTAAATCTTTGGCATGTAGAAAGCCAGTTTTTCCAACACCACTTATTAAAGAGGCTGTCTTTCTTCCAGTGAACATGTTTGGCCCATTCATCAAAGATAAGGTGGCAAAGGGTAAGAAACTGCTCCAAAGGAAAAAACAGGGAAAAGGAGAAAAGAAGGAAGGGAAAAGAAAAAAAGATAAATTTATATATATACACTTAAGATAGCTAAGATGGTTGTACTACTAATTCTATTAGTTCTTGGAACAAAACAGTTAACACTTGTAGAATTAGATCAATTTTGCATGTCTGTATCTGGTCATCTGTGTAACTGTTTTGAAGATAACTATACAAAATAACAACCTTGGGTGTGTTCCTACCACCTTATTTTGAAAGCCTATATTGTTATTGTTTTGGGCTCTGTGCTATTGTTATTTATTTGACTCTTCTTTTTCTTGTTTTTCTTGTGTTTTGTTTTGTTATTCTCTCTAACACAGAAAGGACAGATGCACATGTATAGGCTTATACATGCCTAGAACTACTCCTAAAGAGTTTACAAGAACTGATTTTATTACGTGTGATGGTATGAACAGCTATTTTAAAGAAAATAAGACATTATGGTAGCCATTGCTGATTTCTTATCATCATGTTTTGAAGTCCAATAATGCTTTTATCCTTTCATTTGATTGGTCTTAGTTTGTTTTCTATTATTTGATTGCAATATGTGAGAAGGTATGAACAGCTATTTTAGGGGAGAACAAGAACATTATGGTAACCATTGTTGATTTCCTATTGTCTGGTTTTGAAGGCCTGTAATGCTTTCATTCTTTTTGTTTTGATTGGTTTTATACTACTTTGTTTTGTTTGAATTTATTGTGTGTGAAGGTAAGACCAACCATTTCGAAGAAAGCAAGGCATACTATGGTAGCCATTGTTGATTTCCTGTTGATTTGTTTTGAAATCCTGTATTGCTTGCATTGTTCTGTTCTGATCTGCTTTGTTCTGTTTTATTTTGTTTTGTTCTCTTGAAAATAAAATAAAAAAAGAAGATTAGGTGGCTGAGTGTATTTGTAGTTGTGTCTGCCTCTTCTAATCTGCTTCACTGATTCTCAGATCTGTTTTTTTTGCCAATACCTTGCTGATTTTTATCACAATAGCTTTGTAGTAAAATTTCAAGTTGGATTGTGATGCCTCCTGCCTTGCCTTTTTTTCCCAGGCTTGCCTTTGCTATTCTAGGTCTCTTGCATTTCTAAATGAATTTTAGGATTGTTTTGTCCTGACCTGTGAGGTATGCTAACGGTTTGTTTTATCAGGATTGCATTAAATCCGTATAATAGTTTGGGGAATATGGACATTTTCACAAATTGGTTCTTCCTATCCAACAGCAAGGGTTATCTTTTCATTTTCTGATATCCTTTTCTATCTCCTTTTTCAGAGTATTATAGTTCTCAATATATAGATGTTTTACATAGTCTATTAGATTGATTCCTAAGTATTTCATTTTTTTGGTTGCTACTGTGAAAGGTGTTATTTTCGTAATTTCTCTGTCAGTGAGTTTGTTGTTTGTGTACAAGAATGTTATTGATTTTAGATTGTTGACTTTGAATCCAGCTATGCTGCTGAATTTTCTTATTTACTCTAGTAGTCATTTGGTGAAGATTTTAGGGTCTTCTATGTAGAGTATCATATCACCTGCAAATAATGGTAATTTAATTTTTCCTTTCCTATCTTCATTCATTTACTTCTTTCTCATCTAATTCCTCTGGCTAACATTTACAGAACTGTATCGAGTGGTGATAGTGGACATCTTTGTCTTCTTCCCAATTTTAAAGTGAAAGCTTCCTGTTTTTGTTCATTTATTATGATGTTAGTTGTTGGTTTGTCATAGACAGCTTTTATTAGATTGATGTAGAGAGCATCTATTCAAGTTTATGGAAGGTTTTAGCTGTGAATGAGTGTTGGACTTTATCAAAAGCTTTTTCTGCATGTGTTGAAATGATCATGTGATTTTTGTCTTTCACTTTGTTGATGTGGTGTATTACATTTATTGACTGACATATGTTGAAGCATCACTGCATTCCTGGGATGCATGCTACTTGGTCATGGTTTATAATCTTCTTGATGATTTGCTGCATTCTGTTTGCTAGTGTTTTATTGAGGATTTTTGCATCTGCATTCGTTAGAGAAATTGACCTGTAGTCCTCCTTTTTGGTAGGGTCTTTCTCTGGTTTAGGCAGCAGAGTAATACTTGACTTTAAGAATGAGTGAGGGAAAATTGCTTCCCTTTCAATTTAATTAAAGAGTTTGAGGCGTACTGGCATAAAATCTTTAAATTTCTTGTAGAATTCAGTCATGAATCCATCGGGACCTGGGCTTTTATTTGTTGGTAAATTTTTAATTACATTTTAAATTTCAGTAACTGATATTGGGTTATTCAAAATTTTTATATCTTCTTGATTCAGCTTTGGTAATTCATATGTTTTTAGGAATCTGTCCATTTCTGCTGTATTTACCAGCCTATGTGAGGAAAGGTTTTCAAAGTAGGTATTGATGACCCTTTGAATTTCCACAGGATCTGTAGTAATTTCACCTTTTTCATTCCTCTTTGCAGGACTGAAGGATATTCCAGATAGAGGTAAAAATGACCACAATTCCCAGAACAACAACAGAAAGAAATCAACAGGCAGTTTTTTCTTTCCCTTTTTCTTATAACGTTGGCTAGGGGTTTATCAATTTTATTTCTTCTTTCAAAAAACCAACTCTTCAATTCATTAGGTCTTTGTATTGTTTCCTTAGTCTTAATTGCATTAATTTCAGCTCTGATTTTTATAATTTCCTCCCTTCTATGAACTTTGGTCTTGACTTGCTTTTTTCTTTCTAGAAGCTTAAGGTGCAACATTAGGTTGTTTATTTGTACTCCTTCTGTTTTCCTCATGTGAGAATTCATTGCTATATTTTGTTCTCTTAGGACCACTTTCATTGCATCCCACATATTCTGGTATGTTGTATCTACAATTTCATTTAACTGTAGGCACTGTTTAATTTCTTCTTTAATTTCATCTATGACCCATTGGTTGTTCAGGTGTGTGTTATTTAATTTCCATATATTCATGTAGTTTTTATAGTTTCTTTTGCCATTAATTTCCAATTTCAGTGCACTATGGTCAGGTAATATGCATGGACAATTTCAGTTCCCTTGCATTTACTTAAATATGTTCTATGGGCTAAAATATGGTGTATTTTAGCTACTGTCCCATGTGCAGCTGAGAAGAATACGTATTCTGATGTTGTTGCATGGAACATGCTATAAACATCTCCTAAGTCTATTTGTTCATAGATTTGATTCACTTCTATTATTTTTTTGCTGACTTTTTGTCTAGTTGATCTATGTTTTTGTGACAATGGGATATTATGGTCCCCCATTACAATTGTGTTATTGCATATTTGATTTTTTATGTCTATTAGTATTTGTCATATATAGTTGGGTACTCCTATATTTGATGCATATATATTTCTGATTTTTCTCTCTTCCTCTTTAATTTTTCCTCCAATAAGTAGATAGTGACTTTCTTTATCTCTTTTGGTCATTTTTGGCTTGAAGTTCACATTGTCTTCAAATGTGACATAGAATAGCTACCCCTTTTTTGGTGGGTTCCTGTCACATGGAATATTGTTTTCCATTCTTTGACTTTCAGTGTATGGATTTCTTTCTTAGTTAGATGTGTTTCTTGCACACAGCATATTGTTGGGTCTTGTTTCTTTTAATTGGTAAACTGAGGCCATTTAAATTGATAGTTATAACTGATATGTATTGACTTATCTTTGTTATGTTATTTTCCTGCTGTTGGTTCCCAGATTCTCCCCTCTGTTTAGTTGCTTGCCCTGCCTGTTGGTTTCTTTCTGTTGTTGCTCTGGGAATTGTGGTCATTTTTATTTCTATCTGGAATATCTTTCAGCACTCTTTCCAGGGTTGGTTTGGTGGACATGAATTTCTTCAGTTGTTCTTTGTGATGGAAGTATCTTATTCCTCCATTAATTTTTAAGAGATAGTTTTGCAGGGTACATCAATCTGGGTTGAAAGTTGTTTCTTTCAGGCTTGAAATAATTCACTCCTTTAGCTTGTCTTGACTTGATGGTTTATGTTGAAAAGTTGACTGTGAGTCTAATGGGTTTTCCTTGATAGGTGATCTGTTTCTTTTCTCTAACAGCTTTTAGTATTCTGGTTTATGTTAAATTTCTGGGGTCTTGATTATTAAACATCTAGGTTTAGATTTATTTTGATTATGGCTCTTTGGAGTTCTATATGCCTCACTTATCTATATATCAGATTCTTTTCCCATGTTTGGGATATTTTCTGTTATTACTTCTGAAAATAGTTTTGTTGTGTCCTTTGCATTGACTCCTGCATTTTCGTTGACACCTATCATGTTTATATTGTTTTTCTTTGCATCATCTTGGAGCTGTTGAATTGTTATTTCATGGTCCCTTATTATTTTTAAAAGTTCTTTTCTTTTGTGACTTCTAACTGTTATCCTGTCTTCAAGGTCTGAAAGTCTATCTTCAGTTTCCTTCAAATTGTTTTGCCAATTTTCAATGGAATTTTTACTTTCCTGAGTATTTTTTGAATCTGTTTTATGCATTCTGTTTCTTTCCTATAGTGTTCATTCAAGGTTTCCATCATTTTCTCATGCTCTTGTACTTTTTTATCTATGTCTTCTCTAGCTATGCTGAGCAACTTCTTCATTAAGGTCATCATTTCTTTCTTTTCTTGAGAGATTATTTCTGATCTGATTTACTCTGTGGCCTAGTGAATATGTTTCTTTACTTCACTTGCTATCTTTTCGGAAATTTCAGATGTATGACTTCTAATGTCCTCTATTTTGATGTTTGCTATACTTGTTCCAGATGGATGGGGGGTTTGAAATTGCATTGTGCTTTTTAATTTAGTCATTTTCACCTCTTGGTTAACATTTAGGTCTTTTCAATCTCACTAATCTCGATTGTCTGTCATGTGTGTCTTACGGTCCCACTATGTGGCTGACATTCACCAAGTTGTTGGGTCCTGTTGTGCTAGAGAGGGACCAGTCACCTGAATTCCTCCTGCAGGACCAGTTGCATGAGTCCTATATTCCTCCTAGGCTGACTAGCCTAGGAGTATTGATGTGGACCAACCTTTAGATTGTATTGTTACTGTAACTTCAGACTGTTCCAGGTTGCCAGACTCAGCAGTCAATGGTGTGTGCCCCAAACCGGATCCTACTGTTTCACTGGGGATCTCACAGGTCCAACTGGGTTCCTTTGGGTGAGGGGAGGCCTTGCCGGCCCTCTCACCAGCCCACCTGGGGACCAGAAAGGGCTCAGCTAGCTGCAGAAACAGAAAGAAGTTCTTTGAGACTGGAATGACCAGGAAAGACCATTGGAATGTGGAATTGTAAAGCTAGGAAGGCAAGTAAGGGCCAAGCACCCAAGTTCTCCTGTCAGAGTATGAACTTCAGCCAGAAGGCAGGTGCCACTCTTAATAGTATTGAAAGACTCAGATACTTAACCTGGTAAGATTTCCCAAGTGAGGTTAAATTTGGTTTTGTTTGTTTTGCTCATTTCTTAACAGAGCCAAGAAAGTTGCATCCATGCCTACAGAGAGGAAATTCCCTGCAAGAATTACGAAAGGGCACCAAGAGGCACCATGAGATCTACCTGAAGGATACCATACTGCCCTGAAGGACAAAACAGTCAGCCTTTTGTGTTTAGGTTTCAACAGGGAAGTTGTAAGGACTTGGAATGAGCCCTGAAGATGTTAGCCTCAAGAGGCCAGATGAACAATATCTGTATTGTAAGAGGCCCAGAACCACCCTTGTGAACCATCATAGGGATATGGACAGAGTGAGGTGAGCTCAGGGCTCTAAAGTGGAGGATATGTTAATGAAACCAGCACATGTAGACTTTATTATGTTCTAGGCATTGTTTTAAGGACCTGACATATTAATTAGCTTATTAACTCCATTAACTCTAACAAAGGCCCTGAGACACAGTGATCTTCATTAAGTGTATCCATGAAACTAATTCTAAGAGATGCTAAGTAACTTGCTCAGGGCCTATTATGGTTGATACATTGTGTTAACTTGAGCAGTTTAGTAGATTAACTAAGAGACTCAGCAGGGAGCCAGGGTTCTTACTTTGTAAATATCTTCATCCTGTGCAAAGGAGGGCAAGGACATTTTGTGAGTGTTACACCCACCCTGAAGCAGGGTGGGGGGTGCGGGGGGTGCTGTGTACAATATAAGGGATGGAGAAGAGGCTTGCGTTTGCCCTTTTTTCTCTCTGGCTGCTGCCTTGAAGTGTTGCCCCAGTGCCATGCCACTCTGCCTTGGAGCCAGCTGATCATGGACTGAAGTCTCCAGAAACTGTAAGCTAAATAAACCTTTCCTTGCTTCACTTTGGGTGTCAGGTGTTTTGTCCAGCAATGAGAGAAAAGTAACCAAGACAGGGCCCCAGATTGCTGAGTAGCAGTGCTGAGATTTGAGCTCTATACTTGCAGTGCCAACTTCAGGCTGAAATAACATCATACAGTAAAACTGGGGACCAGAAAGGGCTCAGCTAGCTGCAGAAAAGAAAGAAGTTCTGTGAGGCTAGAATGACCAGGAAAGACCATTGGAAGGTGGAATGCTCCTTCTTCCCCCATCCAGCTTGCAGCCTGAGTAGCAGATACATGGGGATCCAAGGCTTCGTCACCCCCCCATTATCCCCATCTCCCCATCTCAGACCCAATCTTTCTGGCCCAGCCTCAACTCTGACCCCATACCTCCTCATCACTGGATGGCACAGAAGATGCCACTGATCTCTCTGTGATATGGAAAGTGGAGGTGAGGGCCCATACTCTGGGAATAAACACAGTACTACTTGTCAAGCTGGCATAAGAGGAAAACACTCCCTGGCTTTACTGATAAATTGTTCACAATGTTTATCCCCACCTCCACCTTGCCATTCCAGGATCACTGTTCAAATGCTGGCTCCTCATACCCTATTTCTCAAAAAATAAGACTAGGTCTTTATTAATTTTTGCTTCAAAAGATATAACATGGCTTATTTTCAGGGTATGTTTTATTTTTTCATGTAGAACAATCTACACTTGTTTGTGTACAACAATCTACATTTTGGAAAATGAGAAGAAAATGTCCAAATGGGAAAGGGAACAAGGGAGGGGAGAAGGAAAGGAAGGCTGAGACAAGAAAAAAAAAAAAAGAAGAATAGAAGAAAAAAACGGAAATAAAACTTTTGTAAATAAGGAGGGGGAGAAGGGTTAAGGGAGGGGAGAGGAATGGGAAAGAAAGAAGAATCAAGATACATCATGTGCAAGTACAAATTTCCTATGATAAATGTTATTATTATATATATTAAAGATGTACCAATAAAAAATTGAGAGATGGAAAAAACAAATGCAATCAAACCATCTTCTGAAACTTCATCATAAGTCTCCAAATCCTGAATTTCTGTGACTCCATTTCCCGTAGAGCTATAGGCCCCAATCTCATGCCCCGCAATAGGATTCTCCTTAAATGAGCCTTTTTTGTCTATGCAACCTGCTCATAGTGCATTTTATCCCATAAGTTCTGCACTTAAGTCATGACCTCTTGCAGGGTGAGCTTCACAAAATTTCTATTTCTATTAATTGGACTTATGAGATAGAAATGGAAACAAAAATGACAACAGTTAAGAATGATGGTCCATACAAAAGCAATGAAAAATTGTAGACAACAAAATTCAGGAAAAGTTTCTTTATTTTATGTAAGTGCATTAATTATAGCCATAACAACACAAGATGTACTGAACTATAAAGATGCATATTAGACACAACCACATCTATTCGTTTTTCAAGCCTGTATGTTATTTGTGCATTGTATTTGTACTCTGATTGGTCATTCAGCAGTAAGTCTTAAATTCATCTGTTTACGTAGGCATTCACCTCTTGTCCAAAGGCATTCACTTGTGCATTTACAAATATTTAACTATAATTTATATTATCATTTATTTTAAATATTTTCAATAATATTAGTTATTTACATTTAATTATATATTATTATTATTTTATAGTTCACTAAATGCATCTGTCTGGTTGATAGTCTTAATTAAAACTTAATTTGGGGGTAGGGCTCTATTATAAGCAACCTAAGAAAATTGTGCTAGGGTTTATTTTCTGGCTAAGTCCTATTTTGGGGGAAATGCAGTAGAAGGCCTGACTGTTTATCTAAAATACACACACACAACATCATTCCCTGACTGTACTTTATCTTCACAGCGCTTATCACTAGCTAAAATTGCACAGTCATTTGTTTACCTGGTTATTTTCCAGTTCCTTATTGGAATAGAGTATACATTGTATAAAATGTACATCATGAATCCTCCATGACAGCAGGGCCTTGGTTGTTCACTGCTGTGATGCTAGATAGCTCCTAGGATATAGGTCACAGAAGAGCACCACTTAAGAAACATGTTTCCATTTAAATGAGGAATTGAAGGGCAAGTGAAATTATCGTTGACCCTTCCCAGTTTCCAAGTCAACCAGCCTTTGCTTTGGGCTAATGAAGCACAAGTCCTCTCCCTTCTTATTTCTTTTTCTCCTGCCCCTAACACAAGTCCTACTGTGCCAAAAAGAAGAAAAACCCTGCTTGGATTTTTCTTGCTTCCCCTCCATGTCCTGAGTCTGCCCCAGCTTGCTGACTTGCTTCTCTCTATGGAAGAGGAGAAGAGCTGTGTGCCTCAATTTTGGTCTGGACCAGTTCCCAAGGATGTTCTGTCACTTGACTAAATCCTTCGTGCATTTCTCCCCTTTGCTGAAGTGAACTGTGTCATTCTGCAGCACATCCTGAGTCAACGAACCCTTTCATTGGGAGTACCATCCAGCTGATAGTTGGCGTTTGTGTAAACATGAGCAGGGAGCTCTGGAGAGGGCACAAAAGATTATGAACCCAAGGGAACAGAACTAAAACAAACATGTGTGGATCTGCCTGTGACCAGGTTCCCTTTCCTGCCCTGAGGAAAGGGGGACTCTCCCTGCTCTGCCCTGCAGCTGACTTCAAATTCAGCTTCCTGTCAGCTGTCTTCTGGGGGCTTTTATCCCAAACAAAATCTCAGAAGGCAGAGAAAGGTTGGCCAGCTGGAATTTGGCCATACAAGGAATTCTAGTGTGAAAATGTTCTACAATAGGGTAGGTAGGCTTTTCAAATTGTCATTGCTTTTCTCATTCTGAACTCTTCTACAACAAAGTTTGCTCACTTAAAATGGAAAAGCAGCAAGGTATTAAGTCTACATGAAGACTGCAACAAGAGCTGCTCCCTGGAAGGATACCAATGGAAGAAATCAGTTGAGGATATTTCTTCAGAACATTCAACATATGGTGTAGTGGTTGACTGATTGTGTCAACTTGAGACATTTAGAAGCTTAACTAAATTGGCTTAGTAATTCTATACCCTAGGGTGTAGAAGACCCACCTTAGGGTGGCTCATCACCTGGACTGTGTAAAAGGAAAGGAGGAAGGATGAATGAATTCCATTCTTTGGAGGAATTCCAGTCTTCACCTTCAGCTTGGATGTCATCTCCCGGCTTCCAGTGTAGACTCCAGCTTTCCGGCATAGACTCGTCAGCCTTCCAGCGAAGACCCTTCAGCCTTCTGTCACAGAACCATTGGCCTGCTGGTGCAGACTTGCACGGGACACTGGGGTAAATTCCAGACCTTGGATTGAATCCTTTGGCCTCCAGCATGCATCTGCATGCTTCCTCATCCAACTCTGTGGCTGACCATCGTAAGCCGACCTTGTAATTTCTTATGCATTCATATATCTCGTGTTATATCTGTTTTCTTTAGTAAGACCCTGACTAATACACATGAGCATTCAGATAACAAAGTCAATCTTTAACCTCAAATTTGGTTGATTATCATAAACATATGCTTTTACTAGGTTTATGTGAATCACTATACATTGAATATAAATAAAATTTTAATGAAGATAGTTTATTTCTACTTGGAATATTTTAGGCAAGAATTAATTATGGGCTCATATCTTTTCTTTAAATTCTTGTATACTTGAAGAAAATGTCTTATCCTACTAAAACACTGTACATACATGTATCAATTCCCAAAGACAAATGTAATTATTATGTATTACAAACATACAAATAAAAAATAAATAAGAAAGAAAAATTTTACCCTGTCACATATATTTTTTGAATTGTTCAGAAGTTACTAAAACATTTGGACGTATTTCCTAACAATTTTATTTTTCTTCATCTACAAAATTCCTTTTCTCCATAACAAACTTTTCATCACCAACAATATCTATTGATCAGCATGCAAAACTCTGTCATCTTGGACTGCAAGTATTTGAGCCAACTGCTGTGAAAGTCTCAGATTACTTCCAAAATCTCCTTATACTTTGGGTTCTCTTGGTTTGTGTCTCAAAACATTTTTCTTTCTATTCATTTTAATCATATGCCTTTGAAACACGGGAATTCTCCCTAAAATTTTAGTATGTTTCTAGGCTGAACTCCTTCTCCCCTTTCAACAACTTTTTTAAATAGTGCAATGGAGATCACATTAAGAAATATTTGAATCATCAACACCTTTTTTACAATGTATGTTCCCAAAATGAAATAAATTCAAAATAATCATACTCAATCAAATCAAAGACATAAAAGTCTTATGGTACATCTTTGAAATATTAGAATTCCTTGAAGTTTTTCATCTTGAGATCTTTTACAACTAGGTCTTATTTTGATGGAGGAATAACTTCGACCTTTTTTTGTTTTCAACTCCAAGGAGTCTAACAGAGTATACAGGTATGACAAAAAGGAAGAATCATCTTGTTTAATACTAAGTATTTTTCATCCTGAATACCAGCTGCCAGCAAGACATAAAAAGGAAAATTTTACGAACTTCACCGACTATTCTGAGAGTGTCCATCTACCTTTGATTCTGTAATCAGTTGGTTCACATAGCAGACATGTGATTCACCTGCCACACTAATTTTTGCCAAATGCCTTACCTGTCCACTGCTGATTTTGATAAATGTGACAATGAGCTGTGTTTACCCAGCCTTGAGAAAATGCATAAATATGAACGACTGCAGAACAGCATTTTAAATGTCAACTCTAAAACTCTGATTGGGGAGTTTTTAAACCTATGATGGCAGTAGACCAATTTTTTTTAATCGAATCATTTCACAATTTGGGGGAACATTTTAAATGAGGAAAAAGAAAAATAAAGCAAAATGAAATAGGCAAATTAAAACAAGATATTTTGCTTGCCCTTTTGAAAACATAGCTTGCCCTTTTACACTGTTAGAATTTCTTTTGACCAGTGTATGCTTTACTAGGCAAAAAAAAAAAAAAAAAAAAAAAAAACTAAAACTTTGTGTGTGTGTGTGTGTGTGCACGTGTGTGTGTGCGTGTTATTGGTGATGTAAACCCAGGCCCTTGCCCATGAGAGGCAATCACTGTACCACTGAGCTAAACTCTCAACTCTTTTTTATTTTGAGATAGGATCACACTAATTGCTCAGACTAGCTACAAATTGTGATCCTTCTGCCTCAGCATCCCAAGTAGCAGAGATTACAAGTGTGCACTACCTTGTAAGAACCAGAACAGTGGTGGTGAACCTATGGCATGCATGCAGGCTATTTGTATTGTTGAAAGCTCTAAAGGATTCACCATCACTGAACTAGAATTTTTTAAATCAACTGTGTATCTTAATTGTCTTGTTCAGGGGTTGACAAAACAGAGCATGTGTCAAAAATGGTCAGGGATGGACAGCTGATGGTACAATCTGGGCCAGCACTGCCTGGGGCATGAGGTTGAAGTATTTCATCAGAAACCTCCCTGTGACACCTGGCTCACTCCTCCAGAACCCCTCCCTTTCCAGTCCTCAGCCTCCATCTCTTCTTGCTCTCAGTTGCCAACTAACCCTGAATAAGGGCTTCAATTTTAAAATAGACAGACCTATGTTTAAAACAACAGTCAACTCCAGAGCCTCTTTAAGGATGTAGAGTAACAGATGCACTGATTGAGGCCCCTCTTCCCTTCTGTCAGGTGAGTGAGGTGTGAAAAAGGGAAAGAGGGAACTCATTTGTCTGTTACAATGCAATAGTGCAGGCAAGGTGTGGTGGTGCACATGTGATCCCAAGCACTCAGGAGGCCGAGGCAGGAGAATCACAGCAAGTTTGAGGTCAACCTGGACTATATAGTGAGACCCTGTCTCAAAAACAAACAAGCAAGCAAGCAAACAAACAAACGTGCAACATAGTGGATCACTACGCTCCTCAGCTGTGATGACTCATCACTTAAGCAGCAACCTGCTGTCAGGTATCCTACTCAGAGGGAGGCAAGGCCCCCATCTTAAAGGAGGCTGTTCGTATGGAAAGGGGCACATAAATAAACTATGGCCACTCCAGGTGACAAATGACCAAGGCAGAGGCACGCAAAATGCCACTGAATCCCAGAAGAAAATTACTATTCTTCAAAGATCTTGAACAGGAAAAACATGCAGCCAGGAATAGGGGACTGACAATAGGAAACAGGGAGGTAGATCTTGCAGAAGGGAAGGGGACCAAGAGGTGGAGGCAGGGGCAGGGGAGGGAAGAAGAATTAAGATGTGTTCTGTACATGCGCCAACTCTTCACGATGAATGTGATCATTATGTCCTACAAACATGTACTATAAAAATAAAAATAAAATGGATTAATAAACTCCTCTCTGGCAGTGCCATGGAAAACTAGCATGCAGGGGACTTGTGAAAATGCTTTAAAAATAGCCTAGGCCTGAGCAGATGAAGGCAGGCAGTAAGGCAGGGCTAAGGGAGCAGGCCGTCCTTTTGAGGAATGAAGGATCACTCATGTTCATGTCATGTGGATAAAGAGTGAGAGGGAGAGTCATCCTGGGGGCTGATCCATACAGGGAGAGAATTAGTGCTGTAGTGTGCGTGTGTGTGCACGCATGTATTGTTCATCTTTATTTTAAAAGATGATTCTCCTGGCAGTGGTGTTTGTCTTCAAGTGTATTACAAAAAAAGAGTGATCAAAGATTGATTGATGTTTTGAGACAAATTCTTGCTATGTAGTTCAGGCTGGCCTTGAAATTACTATGTAGCTGGCCTTAAACTCTTGGTGATCCTCCTGCACCAGCCTCCTGAGTTCTGGCATCACAGGAACAAACCACTGCACCTGACAAAAAAAATTATTTTGAAACATCCTTTATATCTGAGGTCTGCTATGGTAGACATATCATAGCACTGGCTCCTTACCACCCCACAGGTATGTGAAATATGGGGTGCTTACCAGCCAATATCCCTATGTTCAAAAATGGTTCATAATTGATACAGATGACATTCTTTAACAGGGCAGCCCTTTCCAGGGATATAGCTCAGTGGCATAGCCCCCTGCCTGACAAGTACGAGGTCCTGAGTTTAATTTCCTGTACCTCCCTCCAAAAATAGGGCAGCCCTTGTAAGTTTAGAAAACTCAACATTCAGTCATAGAGAAAATTGATTAATATCTCCAGCTTATAAAATGCTTTCTGTGTGTCCATACCTATGCTCATCAATCTTATAGTGAAAATAGGCTATTTTAATCACTACATCATCTATTTACTTTAGAGCTTGTTTTTACAAGAATGTTTTTGAAACTGAATTTAAACAACAACAAATAGAAGTGAAAATGATTTTTTTAAGTCATAAGCAATGACATCTGCTACCCTAAAAAAGTAATGCTTCCTAGCAAAAATATATTTACATTTGGAGAACTTGCTGTACATGGTGAAAGAGCTAGGAGGGTGCTGATACATGCACATACTGCCCTACCCAACCACACCCAGCTCGTGGACTAAGTCATTCATCATGGTCATTATTATTCCTTAAACATCAACCCCAGGCTTAGGAACATCATAGACAATCCCCTAGTCTATTTTTGTTTGCAGCCACAATTTGAAATCATTTAAGTACTTAGACCAAGCATGGAAATGCCAGATTCCGTTCTCGGCTTATGATCTTTGCATCAGATTAAACCCAAAGGCTCTTCTCTTCCCCTTTATGGTTATTCAGTTAGTTATACTAATTGTCAGTTCTCCATCTGGAATTTAAACAGAAAGGAAGACAAACCAGATAATTAAATTTCAACACCATTAAAGAGCTCAATTTTTTTTTTTTGGTAGCAAATTGTTTACCAAGATCAATTTTTAGAGACCAAAACTGGTGTTAGACAATGTCCTGTCACTTAGTTTACTCTGGACATAATTTTGGAACAATCAAACTTTATTAGTTCTGCCTTCTCCTAACTTATCCAAATAGCCTGGAAACATGGAGGAATAGCTTGTTTATTTTTATTAATTAAAGTGAACAATAAAAGAGAATATTTTAAGTTTCCTGGACTACATTCCTGAATGCACTGGTTGGAATGAAAAGCAAAATTAGATTACCAATTGGAGAAAGAGCAGAAAGCAACCTGCAAGATCCAAAGCACACACAGAGTTGTTTTTGGCTCAGAAATTATTTATGTTGTTTCTATCTGAAGTCTCTCCTCCAAGAGTATCACCAAATGTAGGTAGAAAGAGAAGTAGAAAAATCACACAGAACATGTATGTGCCGAACTAGAAACTGTGCCCCTCTCTCTCTGAAACTTGAACTTCGTCCTTGCAGGGAACTCCATGTCCTGAAAAAGGTCCTGAAAGAGTTTACCAGAATTTGTACTTTGCAAACTATGGGACCAAAAAAGAAATGAACATAAATCAAGATCTGACACTATAAGTTACAAGAGTATATTAACGTAGGACACAGTCAGCAAAACCCAGCCTGTGAGACACTCTAGAGAGCAAGCCATCTGAATTTTTCAACATAAAAATGAAAAGGAAAAGAGAGAGAGAGATGGGGAAGGGAACTCACAGATTAAAAGGTATTTAATGAAGAAATAGATCAGCAATTTTAGTTGTGGATCTTATTTTCAATTATGCATCAAACTAATTGAAAAAGTGTTATGATGAAGTTTTAAAAACTTTAATCTTGACTGGTTACTTTATGTTGTTAAGAAATGAATGTTTTAAATGTAATCATGATATTGTGGTTATGTTTAAAGTCCTTATCTTTTACAGCAATGTCTTGGAATGATCAGATTTGCTTTGCATAATCAGAAGGAGGAGAAGAGTATGCAGCAGAATAAGAAGATAGGATTCAAGATCAAGCATGAATTAATAATGGTTAAAATTCATTGATGGGAACTACGAAAGTTGTCAGAACCAAAATGGAGTCACTTTTTTTCAAGTCCTAAGCAAAAATAAAGTCAGGAGGTTAAAAGAAGGAGATTGAAGCACATATGCTTCAATGACAGCACATATGACGAAAGGAACTGTCACAAGCGACTGCCAGAACACAAGCTTGCAGGAAGACCACAGAAACAAGAAGCGAAATATGCTGCTTAGAAGACAGATGTCTGCCCAACAACTGCCCCTCATGTTGTGCTGACAGCTCCTTTGTTATTGATCCCTGTAGCTAAGGGTCATTGTTTCAAAATATTTTTTATAATCCCCCTTGCTCCTCCTTTAAAAACTTCCCCCTTGTCTCCGTCTCCTTGAATGTGCACCTAGGTTACTAAAGCACACCTAGCCTCGCGAGACTGTGTATTCTGTGTAACAGTGGACATTTGGGACCAATACAAACATGCATTAACTGAAGAACTGGTTTAAGCAAAGCTTGGAATGTTCACTCGGTGGAACACCATCATCCCTCCTGATCTCTGCATTCAACCAACCCTGTGTAGAAATTTTTTTTGTTTTAAATTGAGTCTATTCTGAACATGTTCAGACTTTTTTCCTTGCCATTATGACTTGCATAATGCAAAAGAACAACTGTTTATATCAACTTTATTGTGTACCATGTGTTAGAAGCAATCTAGAGATGATTGACAGTATCAGCACGCCTAGGTTACATGTAGTACTCCGCCACTGTATAGGAGGGGCTTGAGCATCTGCAGATTTTGGTATCTGGTATCTGTGTGGTTCCTGGAACAACTCCCAGGGGATTCCAAGGGACAATTGTGCTGTGAAAATCTAACAAAGAGCAACCTGGGTAATCATCAAACTGGGTCATTATCAACAGGGGTAATTTTCCAAAATTTAATGATGAGTTAAAAAAAGCAAAGAAAAAAAATCAGTATGAAAGATAACAAAGACACAAAGAAAAAAAATGCACTATACAGTGAAGAGAGGTGGGACTGACACTTGGGCTGGTAAAATGTTCCCACCTTCTTTGCCTGCAGTTGAGAGGAGGTATGTGTATGTCTGTTCTGTTATATTCCATCCTGTTTTATATCCTTGAAATTAATAATAAAACAAAATAGAGGATGAAATGGACAAGGTGGTGCCCACTAGCCAGTCATAGGGGTGGGCCCAAGAAGGACAAGAGAGACGCTACATCCCGCCAGCCAGTTTGTCACAGTCACTCACCAAATAGTTTATTTTTTAGAGTATCCATGATTTTCTTAAAGGGAGTTTTCTGCGTGTAAAATTTCAACGTTAAAAGTAACACAACGTCTTTCTTGTTTTATGTCTGAAAAGAATAATGGAAAATTGTGGCAGGAATGACCTATCCATCTAAATTTTAAGAGCTGGAGCAAGTATATTAGCAGAACACCTTCAGATTCTTGGACAAGAGATACTAAAGATTAATGACTGGTGAGTAATACCTCTGCTTTCAAAATACCTGTGTTTACTCCCATACAGAATTTTAGGGCTTGAAAAAAAAAATGAGACTCAGAATCCTAGTTGTATCCTGCCTAGAACTAGGTTAAGAGAGCTGGGTTTTCCTCCTCAGTACTATACTGAAATCAGCAACAGCTGTGAAATTTGATTAAAAGACAGTGTAGCAGCGCCATCTATTGGGCCCCTAAGTAAGTCTATGCAGAGAAGGAAATGTGTAGAGCCCTGGGTTTCATCCCTGGTAAAGCAAAACAAACAAACAAACAAACCACACGCAGAGTCCCGAGAGGTGCACACCTGTGACCCAGCATTCCAGGAAGTTGAACCCAGAGGACGAGAAAATTTTTGCCCAGTTCTGGCAACTTTGTGACTTAGCAAGACTTCATCTCAAAATTAAGAAATAAAAAAGGCTGGTGATACATCCCAATGTGAAGGTGCTAGGTTCTATCTCCAGTACAAACACACACAAATTATAAGAGCCTCAGAACTTTTATAATTGAATCTTTAGCAGTTCTGGATATTGAGCATAGGACCTTGGATAAGTGCTCTACCACTGAGCTAGATCCCCAGCCTAAATTATGTATTTTATTCAGTCTTAAATTATTAAAATGGAATATGTAACAGCCATATTGTAAATACTGTGCTTCTATGAGACATTTCGAGGTTGCTTTTTTTTTTAAATGCAAACTATACACTACTGCTGCACTCTAAGTATTATTCACAGGAAGACACTGTCGAAATACCTTTTACTTCAGAATACTGTGGCAGTGAGAACCCGGGTTGTAGGCAGGAGCTACCAGTAAACAGTTAACGAGTTTTCTAGGAGAAGGAACCCTCATTTGGAGCACTTGCCTCTTTCGGGCTGTAAGCACCCTGTATCAGCAAAGCCAATTTCAACATGGTCCCAAGCGATGTGGGGTTGCTGGGCTCCTGGATGTGGTCACAGGGCTCAGGCTCCAGGTACCACTTTGTTCTTTCTCTTGAAGAGAAAGTAGAACCACCAATCATTTCATCTCTCCAAACACTAAAATTTCAGTCTCTGAAAAGGATGATAAATCTTCACTTTTTTGGTAAATGACTGTAGCAGGGACTCAGAGGCTGGACCTGAAGATGACTGGGTGACTAAAAGCAGGATAAAGCTTGGCATCTCTGTCTTCACTTTATGTCCTCCTTACTGCCTTAAAATCTGGGGCCAGATCCATGCTTACCTCTGCATGCAGACATGCTAATCACTTAAGGAGTGCTATGAGGTTTACTAGCACCACATTTGCCTAGCCTAGCTCATCCCTTCATGGCTGAGGACACAGGATAATGAGTAACTAAAGTAATTTTCAGGATTTGCTCGGACGTCTAATTGTCACCTTTTACAATATCAAGTTCCACAACTCTGGGAGTGGTGCCTCGAAGTCTCAAATCACTGTCCTCAATCTGCACCCGTGCTGAATTCCAGGATAAACAGACAGTCCTATGTTGAGATCATGCCCAAAGTGGGGAAAATGGCACTAGGACAGGAACTGAAGCTGCCCTCCACCAAGCAGAAGCCCCCATCTCATAATGGGAATGGAACTGACCCCTTAATGTACCATGTTCATTGCTTTGTTTTGATTGACTTTACTCTGTTTTGTTTTGTTTGGTTGTATTCTTTTCAAAATAAAAAAAAAAGTGATGGTGGCTCTCTCAGAACCAGTCCTGAGATAGTGATCAACCAGCTCTCCAATCCCTTACCTCTGTTCCTCTTGCCGGTAAAACTCCCAAAGCTTCCTCAAAGATAGATGTTGCACCTCTTTATCTGTACTTTCCAGCATGGCCAGGCTGATTAAAGTCCTTGTCTCACCCTTCACCTCTATTGGGGCCCCTGATTGACTTGGAATTAAAGGGTTGAGCTCCCTAACTAAGGTTGTGGGTACCCCAGGAACAAGACTTTTGCCGCCATACTCTGGTAACAATAACTAGCAGAGCAGCAACTGAAGTTAAGCACAAGGGTAGTTTCCCAGCAGCTTCTCCTACCAGAAATATGCATGTTACTGACTTGCTCATTCATAGCTGAGTTTTCAGCAGAGAACTGAAGTGGAGTCTAACCTGGCCCTGTGTCTCATTGCATGATTGTGCCTTTAGTAACGGGGCCAGAAAAAGCCTCAGGAAGAGAATGTAAACCCCAGCAGTGATCACAAGGGCAAGTACTCAGCTCCACTGGACTCCAGCTGGACTAGAAGGGTTTACAGGAAGTGAGGCTGGGCTCTGATTTTTCCTCGCACCACAGCAGGGTGTCAGTGAGTCTCAGGGATGAAGACAGAACCCTTGGACATGTGTCTGAAGTCTTCTAGGTCTTTCTGGTGTGCTGCCACAGATGAGACCATCATCTGCTTATCTGCTTGATTTTTTTTGATGGTTATTTACTATTTTGTAGTTTAGATAGCTACAAATAATTGCTATAAACATCCTTGCGTGTTTTTGTCTTATACTGTTTGTGTGTACACATTTTTGCTGAGCCTATACTTAGGAATAGAACTTCTGGGTCACAGATAAAACAATCATTTTTTCTAGGCCTTTGCAATGCCATTGCATTTCTGATATAAAACATAAATATACCCAATTAAAAATGAACATGCTGTCAAACATCCGGTTATGGTTGATACATTGTGTCAATGTGAGAAGTTTAAAAGTTTAACTAAAAGATTGGGCTGGGAGCCAGGGTCCTTACTTTGTAAATACTGTCATCCTGTGCAAGAGAAGGGCACAAAGATTTTGTGAGTACTACACTGTCCTGGTGGGGGGATGGCCTATATATACTACAAGGGAGGAAAAAAGGCTTGCTTCTACCCCGCTTTTTTTGCACTGGCTGCTTTTGCTTGCTGCTGTCTTGAAGTGTTGTCCCCATGCCATGCCACCCTGCCTTGGAACCAGTTGATTATGGACTGAAACTTCCGAAAACTGTAAGCTAAATAAACCTATTCTTCCCTAATTTTGGGTGTCAGGCGTTTTGTCTCAGCAACGAAAGAAAAGTAACCAAGACATATCCTATATAGTTCCAAGTATAATTTAAAAATCCAAACGTTAAATCTTGCACAGGATTTGAGGTCTTATCATTTTACTTGCTTGATCATCCTTCCCAATGCACCCCCAACTCTATATTTTTTAGGGCCAAAATTCAGTCCCTTTCTGATTACAAGCTTGATTTTCAATAATTGAAGTCTGATAAGCTTCAAAAACTGCTTAACTTTTGAACATTTTTGAAGATTTCCAATAGGTTCTGAACTAAATCAATCAAAATTTAACCTATTCTCTTCCAAAATATGCAATACTGCTGTAGAGCAATTAAGGTTATTAACAAAATAATTATTTGAATGATGAAACATTTCTGAAAACCTGACTAATGATAGTAAGCAAATAGAAAGTGGTTGGGAGGGTGAAGCAAGGTTATATGTGTAAAATTTTGTCAAAAATTGCCTTCATTTAGAGTGATAGAACAGTACATTTTATTGTAGCAAAATATATATAACATAAAATGTATTTTAACTATCTAGTTCAGAGCCATTAAATGCATTCACAATGTTGTACAACCTCTACCCAATTTCTACTTCCAGAACTTTTTCATCACCCCAAACAGAAACCCTACACCTGTTCAACAATAACTCTCCATTTGCCTGTTCACCTCGTGCCTGATAACTTCTATTCTATTTTCTGACTCTGTGAACTTGCCCATTATAGATACTTTACCTGAGTGGTCACTTGAGGCTTGTCTTTTGTCAGGATGCTTACTCAGCATAATGTTTTCAAGAGTCATCCATGCTGTAGTATGTGTCAGAATTTCATTCCATTTCAAAGGCTGAATAATATCCCATTGCATAGTCCATGTTTTGACTGCTGTCAATAATGATGTTATTAACATATATATATATATATGTATAGAATCTGTTTGATTTCCTGCTTTTCAGTTTCCTTGGTGGAACTGCTGATCCTATATGCATTCTGTTTAATTTTATGAGAAACTGACATGCTGCTTTGTATAGCAGTTGAACTATTGTACATTCCCACCAAACATATGAGAGGACTCCAGTTTCTCCACGTTCTTGCAGGTGCTTACCCTTTTCCTTTTCCCCCCATAATAATACAAGATGTGATTGGAAAGTACATCGAGACTATATTGAATGCTTAAATTTTTTTTCAATGACAGTAAAAGACACATTGTCATTAATCCCCTCAAGATCCTCCTAGCTTACCATCAGTCTTGCCCCTTTCTAAGGCAGGTCTGGAAGTACTCTTTCATGAGTGTCTTTGGTTTTGCTGTTGTGCTGCATTGATGTTCAAAATCAATGCAAAATATTTCCCTTTCATGGTCATTTTGGCTTCCAGGAAGAGCCAGAAGTCACACAGTGCCAAATCTGGTGAATAAGGTGAATGAGGACACATGGAGATATTTTTATTTGACAAAAATTGCCATAAATGTTTGATCAATGAGGGGTGTTCAAAAAAATAGTGATTAAGGCGGGATCTGGCAACTGGCCTGGTAGGAAGAATTCAGGTGACCAGCTCTTCCCTGCTACATCAGTGGGACCAGGAGACCAGGGGAATGCCAGTCATACAGTAGAACCCCAACTAGGTTACACATGATGGACAAGTGGGACTAGTGGCATGGAAAAGTCCAAAACAACATTAACAATAAGAGCCAACAGGTAGTAAGTTAGGTGAACCAGCGGTGTGCTTGGGGACAAAGACACAAGGAGTACAAGCAAGCAGGTGGAGCTGACCCCGTTTTTTAAAATTTTATGTTTATCTTTCTTTTTCTTTTCTTTTTCTTATTTTTTTCTTTTTTCTAAACAGTTGGGGAGAACTCTTCCCACAAAAAAATAATTCCATCTCCCAAATGCAAAGACCAAATTCAGATATTCTCTTGCTTACTCCTTTATTCCTTCTTTTCCACCCTCTCTTCTAGTTTCACAAAGCCTGCTTGATTACCCTTTGACCTCCAGTCTTGCTTCTGCTTCTATTTCAGTTATCTTTGTTTTATCAACTATCCTTCTTAAATTTCCCCCAGCATGGCATAAAGCCACTCTACCAAAGGGAAACACTTTGTATACAAGCTCCCAATTTATGGTCAATTCTATTATATAACCATAGATTTTGCTTCTATTTTTTAAAGTACAAAATTAATAATTAACACAATCTGTCAGTTTCTGAACTTTGCTTGATGCTATTGCTATTGCTAATCATACTATATTACCTAGGATGTCATATCTGTTGTAATCCATTGTTCTTCCTTCTGTAACAATACTGGAAATCTCTGGGAATAGTAACCTCACCACAGCCCAACAATGAAGGATTGAGAACTGAGCCAGATAGATGCCAACATCTCACTCTTAATTAAATGGGAAGGCAGGACCTTGGAATAGACACAAATCAAGGAACTCTTATACACAGAAGATATCCCTGAAGAATAGACTTTTCCTAGTGAGGCCTTGACACTAGTAATATAGCAACAAAAACTTACAAGAATCAACACAGAAAACAAAATAAAAATTTTTTTGAAGTAGAAAATGACAAGACAAAGAAACAAAATAAGGAATTGCTCAGCAAATCTAGAGTAGACATAGATTTTAAAAAATACAGAAGCATAGGAAAATGATGAAAGCATTGAATGAACAACATAGGAAATAAGTAGGATTCATGAAACAGATTTGAAGAGATATCTGGGAAATTAAAAATTCTACTGAAAGTTGGAAAAATGACTTGAACAAAACTAAGGATAGACTTTCAGACCTTAAAGACAGGATCACAACTAGCAATCATGAAAAGAAATGGTCTCTTAAAAATAGCAAGAGATCAGGAAATAACAATTCAATAACTGAAAGACAATGCAAAGAAAAAACAATGTAAGTTTGATAGGTGTCGATGAAAAAGCAGAATTCAACACAAAAGATTATTTGCAGAAGCAATAGAAGAAAATTTCCCAAGCATGGGAACAGAAACTGACATACAGATAAGTGAGGCACATAAAACTCCAAACAGCTATGAACTAAATAAATCTACACTCAGAGATATAATAATGAAGATCCCAGAAATTCAGCACAAGAACAGAATACTAAAAGCTGTTAGAGAAAAGAAACAGATCACCTATAAAGGAAAACCCATCAGATCAGGGCAGACTTCTCAACACAAACCCTCAAGGCAAGAAGAGATTGGGGTGAAGTATTTCAAGTCCTGAAAGAAAACAACATCCATCCCACATTGATGTACCCTGAAAAGCTATCTTTTGAAATTAGACAAGAGAGAGAAATAAAATGAATAAGGATAGGAAAGGAAGACATTAAGCTATCATTATTTGAAGATGACATGATACTCTACATAGAAGACCCCAAAAATGCCATCAAAAGAAATCTAGATTTAATAACCAAAGCTGGATACAAAATCAACACTCAAAAATTGAAAGCATTGCTGCCCACAAACAACTAACTCACTGAGAGAAAGATTAGGGAAACCACACCCTTCACAACAGCATCCAGAAAGAAAGGGAGAAAGAAAGAAAGAAAGAAAGAAAGAAAGAAAGAAAGAAAGAAAGAAAGAAAGAAAGAAAGAAAGAAAGAAAGAAAGGAGAAAGGAAAAAAGAAAGAAAGAAAGAGAGAGAGAGAAAGACAGACACAGGAATCAATCAAATAAAGGAAGCAAAGGATCTATATATTGAAAATTACAGTATTGTGAAAAAGGAAATTGAAGAGGATATGAGAAAATGGATAGATATCTCTTGCTCATGGACAGGAAGAACCGACATAGTGACAATGACGACACTCCCAAAATTTTTATACAAATTTAATGCAATCTCAATCAAAATACTATTAGCATACCTCACAGATCTAGACAAAATCCTAAAATTCGTTTGGGACCAGAAGAGTCCTAAAATAGCAAAGGTAATCCTGGGAAACAAAGGCAAGGCAGGAAGCATCACAATCTGTGACTTGAAATTGTACTGCAAAGCTGTTGTGATAAAATCAATAAGGTACTGGCAAAAAAAAACCCCTGAGGATCAGTGAAACAGATTAGAAAATGCAGATAAAACTACAAAGACACTCAGCCACCTTATCTTTGACAAAGGTGCCAAACATGTTCAAAGGAAGAAACATAGCCTCTTTAATAAATGCTGCTGGGAAAACTGGATCTCTCCCTGCCAAAGACTAAAATTAGACCCATGTCTATTGCTGTGCACCAAGCTAAGATCAAAATGGATCACAGATCTAAATATAAAACAGAAACAGTAAATCTACTGGAAGAGAAATTAGGTAGAAATTTTGAAGACATAGGTGTAGGCAGAGGATTCATGAACAAAACCCAAGCTGCATGGGAAATAGTTCAAAGAATCAACAACCAGAATCTCATCTTATTAAAAAGCTTTTGCACATCAAAATAAATCACCAACAGAGTGAAAAGACAACCCACAAAGTGGGAGAAAATTTTAGCCAGTTGTCCCTCAGATAAAGAACTTCCAACTAGGACATATGAAGAACTGAAAAAAAAATCAGCCCCCCAAAATTCAAAGACCCAATCCAAAAATAGATATCTTATATGAATACTTGCTTCTCAGATGAAGAAATACAAATGGAGAATAAATATATGAAACGATGTTCTACATCATTGGTCATTCAAGAGATTGAAATTAAAACAACACTGAGATTCCATTTCACTCCAGAAAGAGTAGCTATCATCAAGAAATAAACCAATAGCAAATGCTAGAGG
>RJWT010002268.1:0-41843 GCA_004365215.1 Cuniculus paca | reverse complement strand
AATAGAAGCTGAGACATCTAGGATAGCCAGAAAGGCTTTTATTCACAGAATACTTTCAGTTTTATATTAGTCTTTATGTTATTACAGTGGTTATCCATTTAGGGGAGCATTTTAGAGAAAACTGACTTTTCCCAATATGTTCGTAACCTGGGATACTAGGAATAGTGTCTTAGTTACTTTTCTCGTTGCTGAGGTAAAATACCCAATGCCCAAAGTTAAAGGAAGGAAGAGGTTTATTTTGGTTCACAGTTTGTGGAGGTTTCAGTCCAAAGTTGGCTGGATCCAAGGCTGGGTGGCATGACAGAGTGGCATTACAGAAGAAAAACAGTCCATGGCATAGCATGGGCAGGCAGAAGACAGTCAAACAGTGAAGTAGTAAAGCATCAGAAAGAGCAGGCAACAGCCCCCTTTCTGTCCCTTGTATTCTATCCAGGCTATACACCCTTAGGGCAGGTAGTACTCACACCCAGGGTGAGCCTTCCAGTTACCAAACCAATCACTGGACTAATTTAGTAATCACACATTCTAGATCCAGCCACCTCTGAAAAGCCCCACATATGACTGCATGAAGCTTTGGGGCGGGGGACATCTAGATACAAACCACAACATAGAGTAATTGAGGGAAAAGATACTAGTGCAGGACTTAGTCTGTATTCTGCTGCTTGATATTATTAAGCAAATCACATCCCATCCATAAGCCTGTTTCCTGATCTTTTATCTACAGGATGAGTAATTTATACAGAGGTGAATATGTGACTCTTCCTGTATGAGGCCTGGAGGTGATTTTGGATGGAATATGATAAATCTTTGTTGTTGTTGTTTAATGATTATGGATTTATTATAGTATATATTTAAAATAGTACATAAACTTTTGATTTCAAATATATCATCTAAGAAATTACTAGATTTGAAAAGCTGAGTTGATTTAAAGACAATTTAAAGAAAAATATTAACCATATATAATTATATAGATGACATGAATTAAAAATAACTAAGAACATAATATCTGAGTGATTGAAAAAATTTTGTTTCTGGAAATCTTATAGTGATTAAATCGTCTGTGTGATTGCTTAATAGGGATATTAGTAGTTAAGGAATTAAGTAATATTCTTAAACTTCATATATTATTTATTTTTAGCAGTTGTCACTTTGCACTATACTTTTCCCCTTGTAGACTGCACAGTTCAAAGCGTGTTCCTTCTCTCCTCAGTATCCTAGTTTGTTTACAATAAGAAACATAAAAATAAATACTCATATCTGTTTTTTTTTTAAATAAACTTTATGGACATGTAAGTCTGCTCCAGATTATTCCCTTCTCAATGGTCACCACTGTTTTACAGTTAAGCATATATTTTTTGAGAGCTTTCCATTCTCAGGAATCTGTGTGTGTGTGTGTGTGTGTGTGTGTGTGTGTGTGTGTGTGTGTGTGTATTTGGGGCTTATTTTGGCTTTTTCTATGACGTGTTTTTTTCACTTAATATTTTTGTCTTGATCTTTCCACAATAGTGTATACAGAACTACCTCTTCTCACTAAATTGTATATCATAGAGGAAATTATGACGTATTTTATGTGCTAACATTTCAATACAATGCCCCAAACAAAGAGTGGATTTTACTGATATTTGGATATCTTACATTAAAAACTTCTTTGCTTCAGATTTTACACCCCGATTTGGAAGTAGCAGATCATGCTTTTCCTCCTCCACGAACAGCTTTGTCCCACTCAAAAATGCTGGTAAGAAGTTTATTATTTAAATTGGATACTTTAAAAAAACACCAATAGTTTTATTTGTAGAATTGTTAAAGAAGCTGAGTGAAATTATACTTAGATGGACAGCATAGTAAAAAGTACCCCAAATTAGAAATTAGAACTGTCCTTGACTCTCCTTGTACCCTACTCAAGGAGGCACCACAGGCCAGTGTACTGGCCAGGAGAAGAGTAGAGCTATAACTGTTGGCTGGGGAGGCAAGAGTAAGTATAAGACAGAAATCTATGGCCTGAAAACTGCCAACTGTCAGGTACTTGCCAAGCAAGGAGTTTAAAGAAGGAATCTTACAAAAATGGAAACAATGAATGTTGATTATTGGAGAGAATCAAGTTTGAAGAGAGGACAAAAAGAATTCACAAAAAGGGTGACTGTAGCAGAGGCCCCTTTTTAACTTTTCCTAGTGCATTTCTTAGAGGTAAAATGTATGACTGGTGTGATTCTCATAGAGCTAAACACCTTTGACAAGTAATTTAAGTATGCTTGACCTTCATTTCCTTATCAATAAGGGATTGGCTAAATAAATCTGTAACTTTCCTTACAGTTTTGAAACTGATTCTATTAAAACCTCGATTATCAAAACAAAATTTTTAAATCATACCTTATTAAAATAAAAATAGATTTTTATTAGTCAGATAAACTTTGGAAGAATTTTATAAGCTTTTAAGATCTCTTTTGAAAGTATTTCTTTTTTTTTTCTTTTTATATTGTTACTGTAATTCTTTTGGTGGATTAAAAATCAAAGGACTTGGGATATGTGCTCTTTTGAAACATGATAAAAGAAAAAGGACTATGTTACTTTTTCCCCTGAAGAAAATTGGATGTACTAGAAGCAAATCTTCTTTGGTTCAGCTTGAAGCACTATTTAGTAGCCTAACCTGTTCAACACTAAAATGGACTGGAGGCCCACCACTCATGGTTGCACAAATGAGACAAATGTGTAGTAAGCAGAAACAGTCTTTCCAGCTTTTTTTCCCCATCTTTTTGACTTGATATTTCATTTTTAAGGAATTAAATTACCAAATGTGTTTTTTTCTTATATTTTTAGGATAAAGAAGTCCGAGCAGTTTTCCTTAGATTGTTTGCACAACTTTTCCAAGGGTATAGATCATGCCTACAACTTATAAGAATTCATGCAGAGCCTGTAATACATTTTCACAAAGTAAGATACAGTTCTATGTTTTATCTATCCAAAAAGTAGAGTCAATTTAATAAAACAACTGCATTGTCTTTTTCTAGCCATCTATTTCAACTTTAATTTTTGTGTGATGAGGATGATAGGTTTTGTTGTGTTGTTTTGTTTTGTTTTGTTTTTGTAGTAGCGGGGATTGTTTTGTGGTACTGGTACTGGGTATTCTATCACCGGGAACACCCTCAGCTCCTTTTTTAATTATTGTATTTTGAAACAGGGTCTCATTAAATTACCCAGGCTTGTCTCAAACTTTTGATACTCTTGCCTCAGCCCTCCAAGTAGCTGAAAGTATGGGCGGGCACCATCATACCCAGTGACAGCTTTTAATAATACTATGGAACTGACAGTACTTTCGTTAAAGTAGTCTAACTTTAATAAAATTTTAAAAGTTCTCTTAAAGTTGAGTGTTAATTTATGATTTTTTTCTTCCTACTGTATAGACAGATTCAGTTTTATTTCCAATAATTGTACTGTTTCACCATATGAGAAAAAAAATCTTTTCGTGAGAAATGTACTTTATAACAAATAATTGTACATAAAAGGATTTATGCAGGCATCTATTATATTTTTGTTTTGATCATACACCCATCACCAAATTATAAATAATAAATTATTATTTTACATTTTCTTTCTTTACAGACAGCTTTCTTGGGGCAGCGTGGTTTGATTGAGAATGATTTCCTCACTAAAGTACTCAATGGAATGGCATTTGCAGGTTTTGTTTCAGAAAGAGGTCCTCCCTATAGAACCTGTGATCTCTTTGATGAGGTATAGTTCCTATGAAATAAATGCATTATTTATAGGTATAATTAGAGTAATAGTTAAAAGTAGAGAGGTATTATTTTTAATATTTACCTAAAATCTTATAAAATGTCCAAATATTTATTATTATGCTACTCAGATATGCTTATAGGATGTCTCAGAAGTGCATAAAATTTTTAAACAATTTTAAATAGTCGATTAAAATATTTTTAAAAATATGACAGAGACTGTATAAGTCAAATTCATTTTTTAAGACAATAATCCAGTGATTTCTTTATTAACCTTTGAGGGAGAAAGGTCTAATTTTGATGCATAGATATATGACTTCAAATTGCAGTTATATTTAATCCATCAGTATCATAGAACCAAAGTTTAACTTTGTGGCATTCTTACTAACCACTATTCAACATTTGTCTAGCCCCCTTAGGAGATACAAAATATGTAGAAGACAGATTTAGTTTCTAATATTAAGGAATTGGCCATAAAAAGGGAGACACAAGGCCACTATGACTCACAATAGGGATGCTTTTTTACATTTTTTTTCTTTTGTTAAAGGCATCTTTGCATTTATCATTTATGTTCACAGCAGTGCGTTTTGGGATATAAAACAGTGAATATTTTTTCTGTTTCTGGAATGAGCATTGTATTGGAACCAATAAATCTAAAAGTTGCTTGAAGTCAATAAAAAATGGTACCCAAGTTAATGGAGAATATATTAGTGGTCATATTTTGGTACTGGTGGTTTTATGTAGAAAAGATAAGAGTCAAAGTCTTAGAAATCCTTGCTTCAGAGAAGGATCTTTTATTATTTTTAATGATAGGTTAGAATTATAGAAGAAGGTTGTGTTTTAGATAATAAGAAGACCTGCACTAAATGCTTTAGTTCTGTGATCACCAAGCTTTTAGAGCTTTCAGTGATACAAATAGCCTGCTACAACACACATGCCATAGGTTTGCCACCACTGCTTTAGTTGAAATATGTGAAGAGTTGGGAGCGATTATCCTGAGAAACACAGTTTTTTCTAATCATTTATTAAACATTAATTCTCTGTTGGTAACTTTTAATATGATTGTACATTGATTAAACTAACATATCAGCTTTTGGATTCTGAACTCCTTGATACATAATGATGTCTTATGAAGTTAACTTAGATGCTCCCCAAGGTCCTTTGTAGTTCTTATAGTTTGTTAGTCTCTAAAACTTTATTATTAGTAAAATTGGTTTATGTCCCTCATTTCTTTTCTATTCAATTTTTCCTC
Organism: Cuniculus paca; assembly: GCA_004365215.1. NCBI lineage: Eukaryota > Metazoa > Chordata > Mammalia > Rodentia > Cuniculidae > Cuniculus > Cuniculus paca. Next base: position 36,863 of record RJWT010002268.1, on the reverse strand, counting down.
ACTTATTCCTTCTGGCAGCTTCATCACAACTAAAAAATCAGATTGATTATTTACAGAAAACTTGCTTCCCTCTGCCTTTATTTTTGTAGGTCCTTCCCTTGCCGTGGAGTATCCTGCCTATACCCTTCAACTCAACCATGATCCTCTGTTCTTCATATTCAGATCTTATCTAAGCCTGCTTCAAAGTTTCTAAAAGAAGTTAACTTTGAGAGCTACTTGACTGCATTAAGCTTCATTTCATGTCTCTAATTTTATAGGCAGCTATTTTATTTTATTTTATTTTATTTTATTTTATTTTATTTTTTGGCACCAGGAATTGAACTCAGGACCTTGTGCTTATCTGGCAAGGCATTGTGCCCCTAAGCTATATCCCCGACCCTAGGCAGCTTATTTTTTATCATATATATATATATATATATATATATATATATATATTCCTTTAGATTATAAATAATAATAAAATAAAGGCTCTAAGATTCTGAGGAGGTCTCCCCTTGGTGTTTATCCAGTTCTGTGTTCTACATACAGTGGTGACTTTTGGTATCTTATTATGTGGTTGCTTGAAAGCCAGTTAGTCATGTGTCCATGTTAGTTCAAGGCATCAGATCTAAGCAATTTCCGATTTTAGTCTTTAGCCTTTTATGTAGAGATATGCTTTTGTAAGAAAATAATATTTGCTCCTGGGAAAGGGATACCTGTTTAGGACAGCCTACCACATGGGACCTTGTGAGGTGTTAAGAGGCAGCTTGCATTGTGTTTTGGTTGGGTTTTTTTTGTTTGTTTTTTGTCCTTACACACTCATCAAATAGGTATCTAAGAATGAAGACAAAGTTCGCCTTTGTATGGCAGTCTCTGTGAATCCTTCTCAAATAGGGGAAACTCATGGTTTTTATATGGCTCTCTGTTCCAGTGAATGTGTTAGTTCCTAGAAGGAAGAATCTTTATTGTTCCTTTTCTTTTTTATCTTCCCTGTATTTACCCTCAAGTTTTTCCTATGAGCACTGTTCTCTATCTTACGCATACAAATTCATATGATTCTCTTAGTAATCAATAATCAACGGAGGATGGATATATATGTATAGGTATACGTGTGTATATATGAATGTGTGCATGTATGTATGTATATGGAGAGGATCATATTGTTACTGTCTTATTTTAGATGTAAGGAAACTGAGGCCCAGGAGCTTAAGTAATTTACCCCAGTTTAAGTACAGCGTCAACTGAGCTAGGACTGAAGTCTGAGCAATCTGACATAAACATTTGGTTCATGTTTTGTGAGTCAAAGAACTATTTGGACACTTTCTGAATTTCTCTGAGTAAGAGAATTCTCTGAGTGAGGAAATTTCTGAGTTCCAGAAATAGGGCCAAGGAGGGATCAGCAAGAATCTAAGAATTCAGTAGGCCTCTGTTACCCTAAAATATAGGTGAAACCCAGTAAAAATCTGAAATATTTTGTTTTAAAATAGTATCTTATTTTAGGTGGTTTTTGGTTTGCAAATTATATAAAATTATCATAATCTTTTAGTACAACATATTATAGAGTTGATATTTTGCCACTTGATTCTTTCTCCCAGTTGGTAGCTTTTGAAGTAGAAAGAATTAAAGTTGAAGAAAATAACCCATTGAAGATGATAAAGCACATCAGAGAACTTGCTGAGCAATTATTCAAAAATGTAAGTGTATTTGTTTAAACATTTATTAGTTTTAAAAGTGTTAATCAAATGTTTCATTTGTAAAACTAAAATCTTCATTTTTTTCAGCATAATCTTTTTGCTTTGGATTATAAATTACAATATAATATAGTTGATATTGTATATCAATATAGGTCTCATTTTTCAAAATAACTTTTCTTTCAGTCACTGTGTTATGAACTCGTTTTAGTATCAGCTTTTCCACTTATCCTTTGCCCACATCGTGATCTTCATTTGGGTCTCATTTTTAAAACATAAAAAATGACACATTGGAAGTCAGAAGCATCTCAAATACCATTGACCAATGTGCTCAACTCCAGCAGGAGACGATGATTGTATTAGTCTTTGACATTTTTGATGGTTTTATAGAACCAATATATAGCATAATCTCATGAGAAATTTCTGTTGATCTGTTATAATAAAAATATTAAGTGGTCAGCACAGCATGCAGATATCACATTAAATACAGTACTTTATGCACATACTCTCTAATCTATAACAATGTAAGGTAGGTGTCATTATCTACCTTTAACTGGAGTAATTGGCTCAGGTTCATATAACTATATTGCATGATAGAAGCCAGATTTTAAATTCAGGAATTTTTATCTAATGCCTAATCTCTGTCAGTTAATTATCTTCAGTCTAAAAAATAATGATGTTTCTAATACATGTTATAAACTGTTTTAATACTCTTTCCCATTTGACCTTGAAAATGACCTTTGAGATAGGGCTGGTGTTGAATACACAAAAAAACTGAAGACTAGAAAGTTTTATTTTTGTTTGTTTGTTTTGTTTTGTTTTGTTTTTTTCCCTTTGCTGGGCATGGTGGTACATACCTGTAATCCCAGAAGTTGGGAGGCTGGAGTTTGAGGCCAGGCTGGGCTACAAAGTGAGCTCAAGGCCAGCCTGAATTGCATAGTGAGATCCTGTCTAAAAAAAAAAAAAAGATTTTTTTTTTCTTACCAAGTAGGAATGTTATTGAGGGATTTCCAAAAAGAGCAAAATATTAAATGGGAATTAGTTAATCATATCTGTTAAATGGGACTGGTCCCTCTATTCCTATTGTAACTATTTCTTAGGTCATTATAAAACTCTTCCAGAACTTCAAAATGTAGTAAGTTGCTGAAGTCGATTTTCTGGCATAAGTTTGTCTCTATTACACGAGTGTCCAGTGTATGGAAGGAATTATGCAAAGCCACTTTAAAGATCATATAGCTTACACTAAACCAATGCTAAACTGAAAATTACAATAAAATGAACATCTAGTAATTCTACATTCTAAAAGGTAAATATGAAACTCAAAATGTCATTTACAAATGATGTTTTTAAAGCAACTATATATATATATATATAACTGCATTAGATAAGACCCTCTCAATGGACTTTATAGTTCATGAGCCTTTGGTGGAGTTTTACAATCTAATTCCCATTCCATTTAATATAATCAATTCCATTCATTTAGTATGTAGTTTCCAAGAGCCTACTACAGTAGTGCGAGGTATTTTCTAGGTGCATGATTCTCCCAATATCTTTCAGAAGAGGATCTATATAGATACATGATAAGTGAGAATTTGAGAATATCTCAGTAGATTATTCATCTTTCCCAGATTTCCTCTAGTTCTGAATTCTGAAGGTTGTGATGGTTCCAACATTCCTGAAAATGTAACTACTTTACAGAGTTAAAAACCAGAACATGGTACCTGGGCTAGTCACTTTCCTCCATTGCAGCAAATGTCTGACACAAACAATTTTTTAAAAAAGGTTGGTTAATTTCAAAGTGTTCAATCCCTGCTCTCTTGGCACTAGTGTTCTAGTGGCAGCTTATTACATTACCGTGGAAGCAGGGTCACAGAGCATGCCTGTTTACTTCATGGTGGCTGGGAAGCAGAGAAAGAGGAGGAAAGGGCCAGGGTCCCAATATCCTCTTCAAGGGCATGCCCCTAATGACCTAGCTTTCATCCAACAGATCCCACCTTCTAAAGGTCCCACCACCTGTTACAGTGGTATAGATTGGCAACCAAGCCTTTAACATACGGTCTTTTGGGGGACATTTGAGATCCAAATTATAGCAGTGGGAAAGTTATTTTCTTGGATCATGCAGTAAATTAGAGGACAGATGAAGGGTTATTGTCTATGCAAGGAAAATAATCAGCATGGTTGTTTAAAACTAATCATGGTTTTTTAAATCACATTTCTAAAATTTCCTTTTGGTAAGCAAAAGAATCAACCAAATCATTTTGACTGTTTCTGGGTTATTGGATTAGAATAGAGACCTGCTGATTCCATGCAACTATTTCTGAGTATTTTATTGTTCTCAAGTTTGGTACGTGTATGTAGCTTCTCTCTTCACTTTCCTTTAAAAATACTTTGATTTTTCACTTTCTTCCCACCATTCCTATATATTGCTTTTCAGTGGGGTTTCAAGAATTTGAGCAGGACATATTAGAACCAAATTTAGCTGCTCTTCCAGCTTTCTGGAATTTCCTGAATGATTACGGAAAGCATTTGGTGACTTTGGTGCAATGGAATCAGCAGGGTTTATACTGTGATTATTAGCAACACATCTATACACCTTTTCTTTCCAGACCCAGTCTATAATGCTTACAGTTGCCCACTTTGATTTTCAAAATCTCTAGCATCTGCATGAGAGCACACTTAGCTACTTACCTGCCTTGTCCCTGTGATTCTCAATGTACACTTAAAAGAAACACTAACTGCACAAAAATGAGAATATTAAAATAGACCAAGACAAATTTTTATAAAATCTCCATTCCAGGGCGTTAGGAAATCACTTGGACATACATTTTACTATTTTACATAGAGCAATTTTTTAAGTTTGTTTTGCATCTACAGTAGTATATAAATATTTGCTACCCTATGTAATTTGAAATTAGAGAAAAAATTAGAGGACTTAGATTTCCTTATAAATGTTTCTGATTATGCCTTGTGGAATATTTTATTGCCAATCATTGAACCAAATAGTTATTAAAATCTGTAATCTTTTGGGAATTAAATTCCCAAAGTTCAAACATGGGAATAGCCCTTGCACATTTTATAAGGTCTACATCCTTTCCATCTTTGGAGAAAGTTAATTTCACTACCTAGTAATTTTAATCTATAGCGCAGGTATTTGTACTCTTGACCAACCATCAGTAAAGGGGTTTTTTTTCATTATAGAAAAGAAGCAAATTATTGTGATTATCTGTAGTCTTAGTATATTAAAACATTAGATGTAAACAACTTATTGGACTATTATGATGAATTAAAGACTCTAGTCCAAAGCGTAAACTCCTCCCCCCAAATTTGTTTGTTTACTTATCAGTCAGTGTTCTTGTGATTTAACTGACCTATAGTAACATTAACCTTTTCAATGTACACTCTACGTCTTGACAAATGCATGTTATCCAACCATAAGCCCTATAAGTATATAAGAACTTTCCGTCACTCCAGATATTCCTTAATACCCCTTCATAATCATGTCTTCCCACCACCTCAAACATTTGGTAACCACTGACCTGTTTTTCGTCTCTGAAGTTTTGTTGTTTCTTTATATCACCATGTAGATTTTTGAGTTTGGCTTCATTCATGGAAATGTAGTGTATTTCACATTTATCTATATTGTTCCATATATTAACTGTTTATCCTTTTTATTGCTGAGTAGTATCCCACTCTATGAATATATTAAAGTTTTATTTATTCAGTGACAAAAGACAATTTTGGCTATTATGAATGAAATCATTCTAAACATTTGCCCAGGCTTTTGAGTGAATTTAAGTTTTCATTTACCTTAAATAAATGCTTAGGAGTAGAATGGCGGCATATGTGGTAACACAACATTTAATGAGAAACTGCAGAATGGTTTTTCCAAGTGTCCAGCATTTTGCGTTCCCACCAGCAGTTTGAAAATTCCATGTGCTCCACATCTTCACCTACATTTGGAATTGTCAGTTGTTTGTTTTGTTTCAATCAAATAGGTGTAACTTGTGGTGGTTTAAATTTACATTTATTTCAGCAGGTGAATGAGAATACAGGTCTCTTAGTTCCATTCTGTGCTTCCTTGGTACTTGTCACAAAAGTATTTGTCTTAGAATAGGAAACCTCCATTTGGAGTCATTAATTAAGAGTAGTGCTTCTCAACAGGGGCAGTCCTCCCCTACTCACCCCATGAAATTTGGCAGTGTCTGGGGACATTTCTACTTGTCACCACTAAAGGGAATGTACTTTCATCTAATTAATAGAGACCAAGGATGCTTTCTAAACATTATACAATGTGTAAAACACTCCAGCCCTAACTCAGACAAGTAGTTATCGAACCCAAATGTCAATAGTGAAGAGATTGAGAAATAAAACCTGGATGAGGTCAGCACATGAAACATGAAAGTCATCCACCAAATTTATTTATATTGAGCATGAGTTGCTAATTGGGTGATCATTTAAAGACCTGTGAGTTTAGAAAATTGAGAATATTTCATTCTATCAATATTGTATATACTGCCAAATAAAACACTATTTTGATAATATTGGATGATTTACTCTAGGAACTGTATTATTTTCCACCGTATATGAAAAGATTTATATAATTTACTATTTTATGTAGCTCTAGGTTTACTTTGTGCACATTAAATACTTTATGTGAATTAATCTTGATAACCATTAACAAGATCACATTGCTTTGTCACTTACTTTTAAGACCGATGAGTAGAAAAAAAATTTTTTTCTTCATTGTGGCTATTACCCACTTTGCATTTCCAGTGGGATTTGAACTGCTTTGCTTTGCTTTGCTTTGCTTTGTTTTGCTTTGCTTTGCTCTACTTTTATTTGAAGTGTATTCTCATCCTTGCCTTCTATAAGCCATAAACATATTCTTCTCTAATCTGCCAAGGGGAAGAACAAAGAGAAAATTCCATGTTTCTAGACTAGCTGACGTGTCTTTTTTTTTTCAAAACTGACAAAATCATTGAATTTCCCATTATTGTACTATGCTTTCAAATCAGGATTGAAAATCATTATCCAAATTCAGAATTCGTTGTTTAAGATAAGACATTTTGCCAAACTTGTTGCATAGTTCATTTTGGTTGTCTTCAGCAAAATTATTGCCATGTTCACTGTTAAGTGTTTGTCTGAATCATTGGCTATTACTTTGAATTTGAATTTCTCTGGACACAGAGATGAAAATTTGGCCATTGCTCATGCTGTTGAAAAATAGCAGATTTGATTGTGAAATTCAACAACAAATTGTACTGCAGTTTTTAACAAACTCACTAACCTACAAGGGACCACTCCAAACTCATTTGGAGTCAAGTAAGAGGAGATTTAAAACAAACAAACAAATAAACAAACAAACAAACAAAAAAGTGTGTGGGAGTATGACGAACCCTAACCTCATCTTGCTTTATTGCTGCTGTCTTAACAAAAGTCCTTATGGGATGAAATTTGGTTTAAGGTGGCAAGTGTGGTGTTTTATATTTGTTCTACTGCCCATTAGAGGGCAGCAGTTCACAGACACAGCAACTAAGAAACCAAATACTGGATTTAGGAATATGAGTCTTTTTTGAATCTTCTAAACAAAATTGAAATTGTGATTACTTAGTAAATTTAACCCATCATCTACATTTTGATGTAGAATTTCTATATAACTACAGATAGACTAAACTTTTAATATATTTTTATTCAAACAATGCTTTTGTTATTCTGAACTATGTATAGGTTGTATTTATAGTATTTTGTATTTGTTTTGTTGTTGTTGTTGTTGTTGTTTTGAACCAGGGTCTCACTATGTAGTTCAGTCTGGCCGTGAACTGATTGTAAGCCCAGGCTGGCCTAGAACTCACAGCAATTCTCCTACCTCAACTTCATAAGTGTTGGAATTACAAGCCTATACTATCATACCTAACTAGGTTTACAATATTTCTAATTGCTTATGGGAAAATTAATAAATAATACTAGCATATTTTACATAATAAGTTACTTATATTTAAACCCTTACTGGGTGCTACTACTAGCACTACTGCTAGTAGCAATAGTAGTAGTAGTGTTAGTAGTACTAATACTATTATTAAAATATAAGTATTTAGTGATATCTTTTCCCAAAAAACCTTGGGAAAAGGGATGCTGTTAGTTTAACAAGCATGGGACCATACCAGAGAATATACAGTGAGTAAATATTTTTCAAATAAAGTATAGTCTAAACATTTGAAAAGTCTAGATTTATTCTGGAAAGGTATGTGTATGTGGGTGCTCATCTTGTAAGAGTTTTCCTGTAGCAACATGCCACATCTCCACAGACCCTTATGACATAGACATTGTGATTAGCTTTAGCACAGATAAAAGAACTAAAACACAAAACAATGAGTGAATTGAAAGTGTACCAAGTCACACAGCTACTAAGTGGCCAACTTGAGATTTGAACCTAGCCCATGGAGCATAACACTGATTTTGTCATAAAGGCACAGAAACATTGTTTAGAATATTTCTATTGATGAATTATTAATTTTAACTTTATGAGTTTTATTATATTAATGAATACTTACCAGTAAAAAAATCACAAACATTGTTTATAAAAAAGCATGAAAATTTTCAACATCGACTATATTTTGGTGTGCAAAGTCTAAAAAAGAACAACACAAATAAATTCTTACATGAAGTACAATGAAAATACTAATAGCACTTTATAAAAAAAAATCTTTAATTATCACACCTAAGGCAGTTTGCGCACATGACCACAGCACATGCAATACACACATATCACTTACACTGACAGCACATGTGTTTTGCTTCCCTAGCCTTTTTGTAGGACATATTTGACATCTCAGTGGTCTTGCTGTTTTATCAGGAGGTTCTTATTATATTATACATTGTGTAGCTAGCAAGAACATTAAATATCAATAAAATAAAGTATTAAATTTTTAATATGTAGTGTGCATTTAGAATAGATATCAACATTCACCTCAGCTGTGTATCCCCTTACAAAACCTAAAAACATCAGCAATAAATTCCTATCTGAACTACAATCAAAATAGCGATAAAATTCTACATCAACAATAAACTTTGCATCAATTGTTACACTCAAGGCAGTCTTGACACATGACAGCTGCATGTTCCAGTGTCACTTACACTGGCAGCACTTGTGCTTAGCTTTCCTTTCCTGTGTGGAAATCTTGTCACCTTTCTTTTCTTCCTGTTTTTTTCAGGAGCTTCCTACTATATTGTACAATATGTACTTAGCAGGGATATAAGATATCCATAAAAAAAATCAAATATGTCATGAGTGCTTAGAATAGACCTCAACATTTTCACATCAGTTGTTTCCTTGCTTACAAAACCTAAACACTAACATCAAAAATAAAACAATGTGAACACAAACAAAAGTCAACCACAGAAAAAGTCTGCTTCAACTGTCACGCCGAAGGCAGTCTTCACACATGACAACTAAGTGTTCCATACACAAGTATGGCTTACACTGACATGTATGTTTTTTTTCCTGTCCTTTCTTGTAGGGCACACTTGACATTTTTTTGTTGTTTTTCTGTTGTCATAGTAGGTCATTGTGATGCTGCACCTGGCCTGTTTACCTGTCAGCTCACCAGTGTGCTCCACAGTTTTTTTGTGTAAGTCCCCAAGGAAGAAACATTTTGTTTTTCCTCTGTTATAAATGATCTCTTACGAGTTCCAGTCCCAATCCTTTAAGAAAGTTTCTCCATGATATTTTGCACTTGTTATTTCTTTGTAAACTGTCAAACTTATTTATGCCACACATGGTTTAGGATCAAGTAAAGCACAACCAATGGCCAGTGCTTGTGTTTCCAGTGATATCATAGTTGCTGCATAACTCATCAGCAACATCGACTCCACCTTTGGTTTTGTTGTAGAAAGTTTCCATCTCAGGCTTCTGTTTTGTTGAGGTTTCCCTATCAACATTTCCCCATTATGGTGAAATATTGACATCAGCAGTACCAGTTTGTTTTTCTTTGCCATATAGGAGGCCAATGTTACGTCTTTCTGAAATCCAAAGATTATACTGTACAATTCTATATTTTGAAATTACAGCATTTTATTTGGAATTTCTGCTTTGTTCTTGCGTACCGTCCTGTGTTGGTCAACTTGTGTTCTATTAGCAAATGTAACATCAATAGGAAACCAATAAACCAACTGTCAAACGTCACATTCCAGTAAGTTTGAGAGATGGAAGCAACAAGTCTGTTCACATCATTACATTTATTACTGTTTGAATAAGGACCTGATGACTGAATTTTAGGATAATGTCTAATTTTAAAATATAATAAGTCTTTGCATCTGCAAGGGCATAAATTTTTATGCTAGATTTTGACCCATCCCTTTTCCATAAGTCTTACATTCCTGCAGTTACCATGAATAATCCCTGCCAAGTACAGTGGACCTATGAATGCTTTCAGTTCAGGCTTTGTGTATTTCACAGCATTTTGTCTGCTACCATTTCCAACATTAAATGGCAGTGCTGGCATTCTGTCTAATACATTTCACCCCAGCCAAGACCCTTACTGTATTTTCAGACCTAGTTCTAACATTGGATTATTCCATTTGGTTGTGTGCCCATTTTGCAACATTTTGACTAGTCAAATATATCCTTCATTGCTGTTTTCTTCATCATCTGATACAAGGAGATCTGTATTCCCTGTATCTATATCAGTTGATTCTTGCTGCATTTCACTGTCATAGGAACTTTGGCTCACAGAGCCAATGTCAAAATCATCATCATCATCATCCACCCACACCACTCATCTGTTATGAAAGCATGTATTTTATCATAATAGATTATCTTAATCATCTGTATGTAAGTAATCTGAAAATTCACTTTTGACCTCCTCCAAAACTTGCAAATCTGGTTTTTCATGTGCTGTTGTACTGAATTGGGCCACTTCTACCCAAAAAAAGCCAAAACAGAACTTTTTTTTTTTTTAACAAATCCTGGAGTGGTGTGGGTCTGTTGCATCCTCTGTGATACTCAGGTAAACATACACAAAACCAGTTAGATAGAGCATAATGTGGGTAAAAATCCCATTTTGCCACTTTTGCACATGTGCATATACCTTGCCTTTTGTCATACCAAGTACATAAACACATAGATTGCTTCCTGTATCCCTCATGGAAAGATACTGAGATGTACAACGGCTACTATTATACTAAAGAACAGATTTACAGTAGAAAAGAAAGGGAGTGGAACACTGGATGCAGTGCTGTGTTCCCTGGGCCAAGGCATCCTGAAATCAGAGCATGAACTATATAGTACTTTAGTGTATATAGCTCTCACTGAATTATGTAGCTTTCCCTCTAAATTGTTATGCTACCATACTACTTTTTTAACACATTTTCACATCTAATCTTGTTTCTGGACATTCTGTTCCATTTGTATTTTTAATCCTTCACTAATACCAGTTATTATACTCTATTAATTTTTAAAGATTTTATAAGATTTGACATCTGGAAAGCTTGACTGTCTCTTAGGAATTCAGAATTTCCTTCACTGTGTTTGGATCTTCTTACCTAGAAAGTTCAGGATAAACTTGTTACTTTGTGTCATATTATACAACAAATTCTTTTTTTTTTTGTATTGGAAATCGAACTCAGGACTTTGCACTTGCCAGACAAGCATTTGTGCCACTGAGCTACATCCCCAGAACCAAATTCTTAAGAGATTTTTACTATAACAGATATATACCACCTTATTTTTCTAAACCACATTAAGTCATTTTGGAAGAAGACATCATGAAGATTTGTTTTTGTCTATTTGTTTTGTTTTGTAAGATTTGTTTTCTACTTTTATATTTTGTGTTTTAAATTTTGTCATAATGGGTGTTTACTATATGAGAAATGTTTAAATTTTATTCTTATAAAGAAATAACTGCCTGGGGCTGGGGATTTAGCTCAGTGGCAAAGCACCTGCCTGGCAAGCGCAAGGTCCTGAGTTTGATTTCCAGTATCAAGAAAGACAGACAGACAGAAATAAGCATAGAGAAGAGGTAAAGAAAATACACTTTAAATGAGTCAAGCTTCAACATGCACATGAATTACTTCTCCAGTCTGAAAAAACAGTCCTCTTAGTATGTTTTAGATCTCTGATAGTTATAATTTTAAAGAACCTTACATATATGTATAATTTGTCTCTGTATCAAACTCAGGGGCTCCATTAGGTAACCACTCTACCACTGAGCTACAGTTTATACTACTTTGTAAAGTAATATGCACAAAGCAATCTCAGACACTATAGACAAGTGATGTTATATATATATTATTTTTTTTTTGTCAAGAACTTTTGCTGCATCTGAGATGATCATATGACTTTTGTCCTTGGCTCTGTTAATATGGTGTATCGCCTTTATGGATTTATGTATGTTAAACCATCCCTGCATCCCTGGAATGAATCTCACTTGATCATGGTGTACAATCTTTTTGACAATTTGCTGCAGTCTGTTTGCCAGTATCTCATTGAGGATTTTTGCCTCAATGTTCATTAGGGAAATTGGCCTGTAATTCTCTTTCTTAGTTGGGTCCTTCTCTGGTTTTGGAATCAGTAATGCTTAATTCTAGGAATGAATTTGGAAGTATTGCTTCCCTTTCAACTTCATTAAAGAGTTTGAGAAGTAGTAGTATTAGGTCTTCCCTAAATTTCTTGTAGAATTCAGCAGTGAATCCATCAAGGCCTGGGCTTTTCTTTGTTGATAGGTTTTTAATTACATCTTCGATTTCATGTACTAATATTGGGTTATTTAGGATTTTTGTGTCTTCTTGATTTGCTTTGGTAATTCATATATATCTCAGAATGTATCCATTTCTTCTACATTTTCCATCTTATTAGAATACAAAGTAGTAATTTTCAAAGTAGGTATAGATGATTTTCTGGATTTCTGCCGGGTCTGTTGTGATTTAGCCCTTTTTATTCCTAATTGCGTGGATTTGAGTCTTTTCTTTCCTTTTTTAAATAAGATTGGCTAAGAGTTTGTCAGTTTTATTTAATCTTTCAAAGAACCAGCTCTTCAATTCATTGATTCTTTTGTATTGTTTTTTTAGTCTCCCGTGTGTTAATTTCTGCTCTGATCTTTATAATTTCCTCCCTTGTATGAGCTTTTGGTTTAGCCTGCTCTTCTTTTTCTAGAAGTTTGAGGTTTAACATTAAGTTGTTTATATGCACTTGCTCTGTTTTCCTGGTATGGGTATTTACTGCTATAAATTTCCCTCTTAAGGCTGCTTTCATTGTGTCCCACAAGTTCTAGTATATTGTATCATCATTATCATTCAACTGTAAAAAACTGTCTAACTTCTTTAATTTCATCTGTAACTCATTGGTTGTTCAATAGGGTGCTATTTAATTTCCATGTGTTTATGAAGTTCTTGTGGTTTCCTTTGGTATGGATTTCCAATTTCATTGCACTGTGATCTGATAGTATACATGGGATAATTTCACTTCCTTTGCATTTACTTAAGCATGTTCTAAGAGCCAGTATATGGTCTGTTTTGGAGAATGTACCATGTGCAACTGAAAAGAATGTGCATTCTGATGCTGTGGGGTGGAACACTCTGTAGACATCTACTAAATCCATTTGTTAAAAAATTCAATTTAGTTCTAGTATTTCATTATTGATTTTTTGTCTAATTGATCTGTCTTCTTATGACAGGGGGGTATTGAGGTCTCCCAATACAATTGTATTAGGGCTTATTTGATCTTTTATGTCCATTAGTAATTGTTTCATATAGTTGGGTGCACTGGTATTTGTTGCATATATATTTATGATGGTTATCTCTTCCCCTTTAGAGGAAGGATGTAGTGGTCTTCTTTATCTCTCTTAATCAGTCTTGGCTTGAAATTGACTTTGTCAGAAGATAGAATAGCTACTCTTGCTTTTTTCTGCGTTCCTGTCACATGGAGTATTGTTTTCCATCTTTTGACTTTCAGTCTATGAATTTCTTTTTGAATTAAATGTGTTTCTTAAGTGCAGCATCTTGTTGGACCTTGCTTCTTGATCCATTCTGCCAGTCTGTGTCTCTTGACTGGTGAATTGAGACCATTAACATTGATGGTTATAACTGATATGTATTGACTTATCTTGGTCATGTTGTTTTCCTGTTGTTGGCTCCCCCCACTTTTTTTCCCTCCCTCCAATTGTTTGCCTTCCCTAGTGGATTCCTTCTGTTGGGATTCATGGAGCTGTAGTCACTCTCTCTTTCTAGAATATCCTTCAGAACATTTTGGAGTGTTGGTTTGGTGCTCATAAATTTCCTTAGGTGTTCTTTGTCATGGAAATATCTTATTTCTCCATCAGTTTTGAAAGATAGTTTTGTGGGGTATCTTGGTTACTTTTCTCTCATTGCTGGGACAAAACACCTGACACCCAAAGTGAAGCAAGGAAAGGTTTATTTAGCTTACAGTTTTTGGAGATTTCGGTCCATAATCAGTTGGCTCCAACGCAGGGTGACATGGCACAGGGGCAACACTTCAAGGCAGCATCCAGAGCAAAAGAAGAGCAAGCAAGCCTCCTCTCCTCCCTTATTATGCACACAGGCCACCCCCCCACCCTCAGGGTGGGTGTAACACTCACAAAATGCCCTTCCCCTCCTTTGCACAGGATGAGGATATTTACAAAGTAAGAACCCTGGCTCCCTGCTGAGTCTCTCACTTAAACTTCTAAACTGCTCAAGTTGACACAATGTATCAACCACAACATGGGGTACATCAATCTGGGTTGAAAGTTGTTTTCCTTTAGAACTTAAGAGTACTTCACTGAAAGCAATCTTAAGAGGGGAATTTATAGCAGTAAATACCCATACCAGGAAAACAAAGCAAGTGCATATAAACAACTTAATGTTAAACCTCAAACTTCTAGAAAAAGAAGAGCAGGCTAAACCAAAAGCTATACAAGGGAGGAAATTATAAAGATCAGAGCAGAAATTAACCAAGAGTTTGTGCTGAGAAGTCAGATGTGATTCCAATGAGCTTTCCTTTATAGGTGATTTTTTTCTTTTCCCTAACAGCTTTTAAGATTCTATTATTGTGTTGAATTTCTGGAATCTTGACTATGCCTGACTATAGATTTTTTTTTTCTCATTGCTAATTTGAGGTCTGTATGCCTCATTTATCTGTATGTCAAATTCTTTTTTCTCTACCAGGAAAGTTTTCTGTCATGATGTCTGTGAACATTTTTTTAATGTCATTTGTGGTATCTCCTGCTTGTTTATTGACTCTAATTAATCTTAAATTATTCTTTGTCTCATCTAGCAGTTGCTGGATTGATTTCTCATAGTCCCTTGCTGTTTTTCAGAAATCTTTATTTTCCTGGTCAGTAACTACAAGCCTATCTTCAATATCTGAGATCCTGTCTTCACATTGGCTTAATCTGCTTCGAATTCTTTCAGTGGAATTCTTATTCTCCTGGATATCTGCTTGAATCTGCTTTATAGATTCCATTTCTTTCTTGTGCTGTGCTTCCATAATTTGCTTAAGCTCATCTATTTTTTTGTCTGTGTCTGCTCTAACATCGCTAAGCATGTGTGTATTTTGATAATATCTGTAGTTATTTGAGAGATTATTTCTGATTTCATTTTTTCCAGAACCTCATTCAATTGCTTTGTTGTTTCCCTTTCAGAGAGACCTGGTGGAAGGCCTTCATATTGTCCCACCTCATTGGCCCCTGGGTTTGCCTTTGGTGAACTGGATGTCTGGGGTTGCATCTTGTTTAAGTGTCTTCTCATTTCTTTTCATTTTTTGTTCAATTTCTGGGGTGATGCTTGTAAGTTGCCTATGGTGGGTTGCTTTATTCATAGTTTTTCAGACACTTAGGTGATGATTACTTCTCTGAGGTATTTTCCAGGTGTAGCTAGTTTTTGGGTTTTGAGTCCATTGGAAGATCTTACCTCTTCAGTTTGTTGGAGATGAGAAGTTGTTGCTCATTTGGCCTAGTCTCTGGTTCTTTGGCACTGTGCCACAGTGTTTTTTGTGACCCTTAGTTAATCTCAGTCATGGATTATCAGGACCAACAGCGCCAGTCAGTACAGTCCTCCAGGTCTGCTGCTTCCCTCCACTGCAGTGTCTCTCTGCAGAGGCCTCTGAGGTCATCAACAGTCACTGCCACCATGACCGTGCATCCCCAGATTCGAACAGCTCCTCTTGCACAGTGAGTCCAGCTCAGGGAGAAGGTGCCCTCAGCTACTGCCTTCTTAGTTGAAGTTTTTGTTTTGTTTTGTTTTTTAATACAAACCGTTCATGGTGGTTTGTATTAATCTAAAGCAGAATTTTATTTTTTAACTAATTATTTTATTATATTTTGACTGTATTACTACATGGTTGTAATACACAGTGATTACATTCACTGTAGGGTTTTGGTTAGTGTACATAACATTCTTCAATTCTCCTTTTTGTCCCTTTTTTCCACCCTCCTTTTATTTTTTGAGCATCAGATTCATTTATATCTAAGACTTATAAAGTTAATTAACATTTATACAGATTAAAAGCCAGACTAATAGACCAAAGAACATATAATACATGTTTGACAATTGTACTAAATCAAAATTATCTGTCTTTTATTTTGTACTTTATGTATAGATTATTTTTCATGTAAGAGGAACTATGATATTAAGCTTGTGTCTGAGTTATTTCAGTTGACATTATGGCCTCACAGTGCATCCATTTACCTATAAATGGCTCAAGTTTACACTTCCGGTAGAGTACTCCATTGTGTATAAGTAGCACATTTTCTTTATCCATTCATCTGTTGAGGGACATACAGAGTGTTTTCAGGACTTCAGTATTGTGAATTGTGCTGCTATAAACATCATGGTATGATGTCTTTAGCTCTTTTGGGAAGATACTTAGAAGAGGAATAGCTGAGTCAAATGGAATTTCTATTTTTAGCTTTTAGGGAAAATTTCCAAACTGATTTGCATAGTGGCTGTATCAGTTTGCAGTTCCCACAGCCTCTCCAGCATTTCTTATTGGTTCATTTCTTAATGCTAACCATTCTTTCTGGAGTGAGATAGAATCTCAGTGTTGTTTTAATTTGCATTTCTCGAATGGCCAACGATGCTGAACATTTTTCTTATGTGTTTATTTGCCATATTGTATTTCTTCATCTGAGAAGTGTCCATTCCTTTAGATGCCCTTTTTTTAATTAGATCTTTAAGTTGGGAGTCTAATATTTTTTTTTAGTTCTTTATATACTCTGGGTATTAGTCCTTTGTCTGAGGAGTGTCTGGAAAAATTTTTTCCATTCTGTAGGTTGTCTCTTCACTCTGTTGGTAGTGTTCTTTGCTGTGCAGAAGCTTTTAATTTGACATGATCTCATTTGTTGATTCTTGGTATTATTTCTTGTGCAATCAATGTTTTGTTCAGATTTTGCCTACATTTATATCCTCAATAGTTCTACCTATTTTGTCTTCCAGGAGATTGAGTGTTTCTGTGGTCATGTTTGGATCTTTCATCCATTTTGATTTCAGTTTAGTGTGTGGTGAGAGAGATACAGGTCCAGGTTAATCTTCAACATGTGCATAATTAGTTTTCTTGACACCATTTTTTAAAGAGGCTTTCTTCCAATGAAGGGATTTGACCCTTTTTTCAAAGATAAGGTGGTAGTCTTGGTTACTTTTCTCTCACTGCTGAAACAAAATACCTGATTTGTGGCTGAGGGGGAGCTGTTCATGGTGGCTGCAAGCAGCAAAAGCAAACAGCGAAAAAAGGGAAAAACATGCCTCCTTCCTGACCTTACGTTGTATGCTGGCTCCCTGGGCGGGTGCAGCATTCACACCACTAATCCCAGTGCTAGACAACGAATGAATCACAAATGCTAGATTCAGCCACCTCCAAGACTGCATGAGGCTGGGGGAGCCACCTAGATACAAACCATAACTGTGAATGTCCTTGAAGTTATTTCTGTATCTTCCATTCTGTTCCACTGATCCACAAATCTGGGTTGGTTGGTTGGTTGGTTGGTTGGTTTTTAGAGGTTTTTTTGGCAATAGAGTACCATGCTGTTTTTATCATCATAGCTTTGTGGTATGACTTCAGATCTGACACTGTGATGCCCTCTGCCTTTCCCTTGTTGCCCAGAATTCCCTTTGTTATTCTAGGTCTCTTCTGGTTCCATAATAATTTTAAGATTGTTTTCTCCAGTTCTCCATTCTTTTTATTTTATTTTATTTAAAAGAGGCAAACAAACGACAACAACAAACCCAAAGCAATAACAATATAGGCTTGCAAAACAGGATGATAGGGCTATTTCCAGTTCTATAAGAAATATTACTGTTATTCTGTTTGGCATTATATTAAATCTCTGTAATAGTTTTGGAAGTATGGCCATTTTAACTATGTTAGTTCTGCTTATCCAGGAACAGGGAATATCTTTCTATTGTCTGATATCCTCTTCAGTCACCTTTTTCAGAATAGAGTAGTTTTCATAATAGAGGTCTTTCCCTTCCTTGGTTAGATTGATTCCCAAGTATTTTGTTTTTCTTGATGCTATTGTGAAAGGTATTATTTCCCTAATTTCCCTTTCAGTGAGTTTGTTATTGGTATGCAGAAATGCTATTGATTTTTGAGTATATAGACTTTGTATCCTGCTCTGATACTGAATTTGAAATTTTAGAACAGTTGTTTTCAGTGCATGCTTTAGAACAAGTGTCCAATTAGAGTTGAGATAAGAATTTTTTTTCCGCAGGCCAGGGATCTAGCTCAGCAGCCTAAGCACCTGCCTGGCAAGCGCAAGGTCATGAGTTCAATCCCCAGTTATGCAAACAAACAAAAAAAAATACAATTTTTTTTCCCTGTCTTTGCTAGTGATATAGGGGGAAAAAAACAAAGCATGTATGAGGGTTGCTTTGGCAAGAACAATTTTTTAAAATTTGATTTCACCTCAGACACTTATCAATTATGATAAACCTCAGTATAGATCTTAGGGACACTTACTTGTTCAGCACGACATTGATGCATAGAACTAGAACCCAGGGTTTTTGATACTTAAAGCGGTCTTATTTACATCATATTGCTGATATATTTTAACTATTTTATATGTCCTAGCCTAGCTTTCCTTTTTCAGGCCACATAACCAAAAAAAATAAAAAAATAAAAAGTGAGGAGCAGGTATAATAATTAATGACAGTTGAGCATTTTTAACTCTGAGGAGAATGTATGGGGTAGTACTGAGTTTAATCTATACCAGAAATGACAGATTCAGTGACAATAAAGAATTTTTTGGTTGCAAAAGATAATAAATACTAGAATTGGTCTAAGAATGATTGTAAAGAAACCTTCCCTAGAAAAAATTATAGAAGGAATGGATTCCCCTCTACCTGTAGTATTTGAAATAGAATTCTACTTAATGAAGTACCAGATAAAAGTTCATGCCAGCCCGAAGGGTCTTTAAAAGTATCAGCTAATAGGAGTTGGAGTAAACATCAGTGATAGTAGGTATGAGGCTGTGGATTCAATTCTCAGCACCATAATACATAAATAAAAATAAACAAGTGGAAGTATTTTAATTAAATTATTTAGTAAAGTTATTAGTGTGTGTTCAACATTATGTTCGTGCACTCCATATGCTAAACTGTTTCTAGATGTAATCAGTAGAGGACAAAAATACTCTTATGTGTATGCGTTTTTGGGGGGTGGGGTATGTTTGTGTTTATAGTTTTAATTGAATGAAACATCTAACCCCGCGAAGCTTCATTTTAGTGAGAAGATAGTAACTGTGTTAAATAAAATCATGGTACTTAAGAGGGTTGTAAATACAAATATAAGAAAAATATAATAAGGATAAGGAGTATGTTGGGAAGAGAGTATAAATTTAGATAGAGTGGCCAGAATAATGGCATTTGAACAAAGAAACACAAATTCAAGAGAAGGCAGGCATCCCAGGCAGAGAAACCAGGTAGGTGCAAAAGCCTTGAGACAGGAACAAGAAGGCCTGTTTGAGAAAAAATGAAGGAAGGAAATAGTAGTGGTTTGCCAAGGGAACTGATAATTTGGTGTTAGAGAGAGGCATTAAAGAAGGCTCAAAGTGGGCCACATGTGGTGGTGCATACCTGTAATTCCAGCACTCTGGTTGCCTGAGGCAGAGGGATCCCAGGGTGAGGGCAGCCTGGGAAACTTAGTGACTTAGCAAAACTCTGTCTCAAAATAAAAATTTTTTGAGAGGCGAGGCTGGGATGTAGTTCAGTACAAAAGTGCTGGGTTCAATCCCCTGTACTCCCTAACACACGCACACGCACATGCACACACATGCACACGATGACTCGAAGCTTTTCGTGTGATTGATTGGGGAAAAATAAATATGCTGTTTACTAAAGTGGGGAAGACTGAAGAAAACAGGCTTAGAGATGGGTGAAAATAAAGAGCTCTCTCAGACTTAAATTGATGATAATAAATACAAGCAGAAATTGTTTGTGTTGATAGTTCGATATATAGGTAGAGTTCAGGAGAAAGCTCAAGAAGAAATAAATATGTGTAAATCATTGGTGTTTTGTGGTTAACAAGAGAATAGGTATGATTTCCAGGGAATTTGTGTTAATACAAAAGAGGTGCAAGGACTGAAACCTGAGATAGTCCTATAGCTAAAAGAGTAGGGAAATGAAAAATACACAAAGATGTAGCAAAAAGTAACTTTCTCCAAGTGGAGAAAGTTTATGGGAGAAGAAGATAAATGAACAACTATCCCAGTTATTGCTCATAAATCATGGAAGAAGTAAGATTCTGGTACTCTAATTTTGGCGTACTTATGAATGTATATATAAACATTTTTCTGTCTGATTTCAGTATGTGCCCCTTTGAATCTCTTTGTCCTTATGTCTCTTTGCGAATTACTTTAACTTTTGAATAATTTTATCTATGTCTGATACTGTAGGAAAATCCAAACCCTCATATGGCATTTCAGAAAGTTCCACGCCCAACAGAAGGATCGCACTTGCGAGTTCACATTCTTCCTTTCCCAAAGATTAATGAAGCTCTGGTTCAGGAATTAATACAGGAAAATCTTGCCAAGAATCAGAATGCACCTCCTGCTACACGGATGGAGAAGAAATGTGTTGTGCCAGCAGGTCCACCTGTTGGTATGTATTTGTCTGTCTGTTTTAAAAGTAAACTTTTTTATCAAGCTGTAACACACAAATACAAGTATACAATTTCATGAATTTTTACAAAGTGAACTAATTCACATAATTTAGAATCATTATCAACAATCAGTTCTGTTCCATTCACTACCTCTACAAAGGATGATCAACCCGACTGCACTGTAAAATCTTTTCTTTGTTGTGATACAATTGACATACCATAAATTCTTCCATATAAGTGTGTATATTCCCAGAGTTGTTGAACCATTGTCACTAGTTTCAGAACATTTCAATAAGCCAAATAGAAATCCTATGTCTGTTACTAGCAGTAACTTCTTATTTCCTACCAAAACCTCCTCCCCAGGTTTAGACAGTAATCTACTTTGTGTTGATTTACCTATTCTGGACATTTTATATGAATAGGATTATATTTAATGTGGTCTTTTATAACTAACTTCTTGGGGTGGGGGTATTTTTGGTTTTTTGAGACACGGTTTTGCTACATAGTTCAGGCTAATCTTGAACTTGCTATGTAGCCCAGGCCGCCTTGAACTCAGAATAATCCCTATGTCTCAGCCTGCCAAGTGCTAGGATTACAGTCATGTGCTACTACACCAGCTGGCTTCTTTCATTTAGTGTAATATTTTCAGAGTTTATGTTGAGACATATATGAGTATATCAATTTTTATGGCTGAATAATATGAATATTTATCACATTTTTGGGTCCATTTATCAGACCATAGATGTTTGAGATAGTTCAAGTTTTTGGCTATTACAAATAATGCTTGTGTGAGTATTAATTTTCAGGTTTTCGTGTGGACATTATATTTTTATTTCATTAGGTACATACCTATGAGTAGAATTTCTGGGTTGATGGTAATTAATTTGTGACTGATGTATTGAGGAACTGTTAAACTTTTCAAGAGCAGTTACATCATTTAACATTTTCTCCAGCAATGTATAAGGATGCTGACTTTTTCCACAGTCACTAAGATACTGAGTATCTTTTCCTATGTTTATTAGACATTAAATATCTTCATTAAAGAAATATTTGTCTTAACTTTAAATTGGGATATTTGTCTTTTTTTAATTGAATTATTACAATTCTCTATTCTACATTCAAGGTCTATGTGATTTACAAATATTTTCTCTCATTTTGTGGGTTGTCTTTCTTTATTGATTTTTCTTTCCACCTGTTGGGGAGATGTGTTAAAGTCTCCAATTATAATAGTCGAGTTTTCTATTTCCCATTTTAGTTCTATCCCTGTTCTCCTTGATGTATTTTGCAGTTGATTTACATTTAAAAGTGTTACGGCATCCTTGTGATTGATCCATTCATCATTACAAAATTTGAATTCGATTGTATCCTCCAAAGGCAACTTATAATTTTCGGGTAGTAAACATGCTCATTATAAGAAAATGTGTTTTCTAATAGCTAAAGAAAATTTAAAATTCTGCTAAATAGGTTTAAGAATTAAAAGTTTATAAACATAATCATGTTGCTCACAAAAAAAGTACATAATATTATTTGGAAACTGTAAGAAAGTTTTCTACTGTAATACAGATAGATTTCTATTTCTGTACACGCCACTGACCTACATGTGTGTGAAGCACCAGAGCCTACAGTTTAGAATGGGCATTTCAGACAGCAAATGTGATATAATGAGTTTAACCATCTTGGTCATGCAGAAAATTAATGTTACATGATTAGAAATTATTTAAAGAAAACTTAAAATCAAAGTAAGGGCTTAGTATAGTTCTTTGTATTATACCAATTGATTTCCTGAGTCTGATAAGGCACTATGGTTATATAAGATGTCATTACGGGAGAAATGGGCAGTGACTACATAGATCCTCTTTGTACTCTATTTGCAGCTTTCTGTGAGCCTGTAATTATTTCAGTGATTAAAAAAAGTTTAAAACATTTTTTGACAAATATAAGTGTTTGTATGATGAGATTAAAGAGATGCTAATGAATAAAATAATAGTCTGAGGGAATATGAAGAGGCTTAAGAATGATTAATTGTAGCTCATTTATACAAATGAAACAGTACTTTGAAATTGTTTTTTTTCTTTACAACTATTACTTTCATTTATATCCTTCTGATACTCTTTTAGGTAGCTGTAACCTATATCATAGGCTAGAATTTTCCAACTCATTTATGCTGAAGATTGCAGTTTTTTAAATTTGTACATGAAATTAATATATATTATCTAGAAAAATTCAAGGAACAAGAGTTGGAAGAGAAAAAATTTATTATGTTCTATTGTAATGGGTGTTCTAAAAACAGAACACTAGTCATTGAAGGGTTAAACAGTGAAAGGTACTAAATTTGCTGAACTAAAAAAACACTGAAATGTGACTTTCCTAAGCCAGTGTAGCAATTCATTGATTATGATCATTTCTCTTTTTATACTATTTCTTCCCTTCAAGTTTCCTCCATTCCAATATGTATTGTTTAATTTTGGGGGGTATAATACAGTTTTTCCTCAGTAATGTCTTAGAAGTAATTTCTTTTTCTATCAGTGGTCTTCTTGCATATGAATAGTATCTATTTTTATACCTATGTTTGTTATAATTAAAAGTAGATGTTTACCTTTGTTTAATGAAATTTTACTTTATGTGAATTAATTTGCATAATCTAAGCATATTATTAGACTATCATATGAAATTATTCATTGACTAGTCTAATACTTAAAAATTAGAAAATGCACTCAAAATAATGAAATGGAATACCTTCAGTACCATCTAAAAAGGGAAAAAATAAATTATGAATATTGGTCATGTTAGCAGTCTTGAAGTTATATTTTCCTTGCTTTTGTAATTGGTAGGGAAGTTTATTTGTGTTTTCTTTATATTCTTTTACTAGTTTCAATAATGGATAAAGTGACAACAGTTTTCAATAGTGCACAGAGACTGGAAGTTGTTAGAAACTGTATCTCATTCATATTTGAAAACAAAACTTTGGAGACTGAAAAGGTAATAAAATGCCATCTTTCCCAAGTAAGCATTTAATCGTTTCCATTTTAAATTCATTTGCTGATGTTGCCAGTTGATCTCTCTAAATTCTCTCCCTTACCCTAATAAAATGTCCTTTCATTGTTTTAGTCACTTTAAACAAATACAGTCTTAAGATTTATATTGTAGTCTAAGCCAAATTACATAGCCACAAGGGAAATATACAAATTATGGTAATGTTTTTTGCTTGAACTTTAAAACACTGTTCTTTGAACGCTAATTCAACATATTACTTAGAAACTTAATATTTAAATGTAATTTAATTTATTGCAAAGAATCTAGATTGTGTCATGGATTATAAAAATTGGTATTAAACTTACATATATCCCCTTAAATTTTCTTATTGTTGTTGAAACATACTGAATACAATACAACCGTTCCTTACTAGTTTATGATCGTAGTTTTAAACTACTGCTTCAGGGGCTGGTAAAGCATGTACAAGTGTTTATCCTTATACTAAATGACCCTTTCCTATGTAGGATTTGCACTCCCTCTCTCCCTTCTTTCCTTTTGTTTCTATTTTTTCCTGTGGTTGAAATGTAGACTTTCCTTTGCTTCTCTTTCAGCTTTTACATGGTAATGTCTTGTTAAGCTAGGGGAAAAAAAGCAAATTTAATGTTTTTTTTTCAATTTACCATATAAGCTAGTTCTACTTCCCTTGCATCATGGCTTACAAATAAAAATAATCACAAATCTATTTCTTAATAGTGTTAATAGCAAATTACTTCTTCCCTAGCAATTTAATTTTACTAATAACTTTATTGACTAGTTTACATAATTCATTTGAATATTCAGTGCGATTGTTTCAGATTTTTTTCCCCCCCGTGGTACCTTTTGGTCACTTGTAAATCTCTTGTCCTCAGACCCTTCCTGCTGCACTGAGGGCCCTTAAAGGAAAGGCAGCAAGACAGTGTCTCACAGACGAGCTTGGTTTACATGTCCAGCAAAACCGGGCAATATTGGACCATCAACAATTTGATTACATAATAAGGATGATGAATTGTACTCTACAGGTAATTTTTAGCCCTTTTAGATTACTCACCATATGTAAGAATACTTTCATTTTTCTAGGATCTTTAGTAATTACCAATATATTAAGTTCTCAAGGCTACCACAGTTCATAGACTGAAGGTCAATTACTCATACTGTTTTCCTCAGAGATGTTTACTCATTTCTTTTCATAAATATTGAATTTTCCATTCTTTTGTTGTTTTCTCTTGAAAAATAGTAGGTTGTTTTGTTAGTTTTATAAGCTAACTCTTTGTAAAGTCATTTTTAAAGCACTAAGTCATAAATTTATGGTCAGAACAGCCCTTTTCAGACAACTTTTAGTTGTGCTAAAGCCAGTGGGCAATTAATGGTGTATAATCCAAATGATAAATGAATTTATTATTTACTAAGGACTTTGTGAATGTAAAGCACGAAAAAATTTTCTATTGGGTTTGTTTTTTAAAACGTGTATGATCTTACAGGGATAAACAACGCAAAATAATGAAGATCTGAATTAGGTAAAGCCGTTAATCTGATTTTCTTGTTAGCTGTTCTAGGATGCATCCTTTTCTCTACACCTGATGCAAAAATCCTTTTTTCAAGAAAAAAAAAGTACTTAAATATTGAGAATTCAAAAACTAAATATGAGACTCCAGATAAACAAACTGCATGTAAAGTAGTGTTAAGTAGTAGGAAAAATTACAGGATATACCTATAAAATTTGTAGGTGAAAGAAAGCTTAAATAAGAAAATATATCATGTTCTGGATTGAAGACTTCATACAATAAAGGTATCAATCCTCTCCAAAATAATCTAAAGAGGCAATATAATTCCTATCCCAAGTAGAAGAGCAAAGGTATTATAATTGCCAACATAGTGCTAGAAAATAATAACCAAAGAATGAGAATTTGCCTTGTCAGTAATCAAAAAATTTGTTTAAGGTTATAGTAATTAAGACAGTGTGAAGTTTATATTACTCAAATTACCAGATAGAATCATCATCTACAAAACAGATACAATACATGTATAGACTTGTGACTTGTGCAAAATTGGTACCTTGGACCAGTGACAATATGAGCAATTCAATACATAGTGGTGGAATGTTTGTATAACCACATATAGTGAAACTCAATTCATTCACATGGACTGGTTGTAACTCAAGGTGATTATAATTCAAGACTATTTTTCCCTTGAAAAATAGTGGAAATACCCATAATGCATTCCAGAACTCCCAAAGCACCCCCTAACTAACCTTTTCATAATAAAAAAGCATTGTGCAATGTACATAATTTACCAGAAACATCAATAATTTTCCTAGTATATTCACCAAAAAATTATAAAATGTGCCTAGTTTACCACAAACACCAATTTCATAATGTACTCACTATTGAAGTTGATGTCTTTGGCTTGCAGGAAGGGAGACTGAAATGGAAGGTGGTTATTGTTTGGAAGGAGAATCCCCTTCCAGAAAAACATCAGGAATCTGGATCTCTGGTCTCCTTTCTTTCTTTGGGAGAGTCTGTAGCTTACTAGGACCTGCTTCTGGCTCACTAGACCTTAATCTTTTCAGAACTAAAAGCTGTTACAAGATTGTCTGTTTCTGTTTTTTAACACTGTTGTGTGGTATGACAGGACATTGTCATTAAGCAAGTGAATTCAACAATTAGCTTTTTCTCTGTCTGGGTGGATCTTCTCTACGAATGCTTGTGGCTCCATCCATTTTTTCAGGATTTCCTTTATTTTAGAAGAACTTTGCTGCACTGGTTGTTGAGGCTTCCCCTCTTCTTCAGAAAGCTTCTTAGCTGCCATTCTATGTTGCTCAGCCTTAAGTTGCTAAAGTTCCTGTGTAGACAATTCTGAATGTTCCTCAACATCACCGTTGTCTACCTGCAAGCCTATAGATTCTACTATAGTGACAGTGTCATCAATCATAGGATCAATTGAAGGTGCAAACTCTTCTACACAGCCTTTAAGTCTCTGTCCTGTATAATTTTAAGCAATACTTTCTTCCAGACAGATCTCAGTATCCTTGGACATTGGCACATAGCACTAAGGTTAGCCTATTTTTAGGCTTGTGGCCTGGCATTTTCTTCTCTTTCTGAATAATGCATGTTCTCCTTGGCATTTTCTTCCAGAAAAGGCCAGTCACAGTTGAAAACTTGATAAGAGTAAAATCCATTTCTCTGTGTCATCATTTTGAAGTAGTGTAATTTTCAGCACCCTTTTTGTCAGCACTGGCTGCTTCACCATGCCTAATTACACTGTGAAACCCCAGTGCTTTCTTTAAAATTGTGAAACCACCTCTTACTGGCACAAAAATGGTTCACCATTATCACTCATTGATGAGTTAGCCTTTATAAGATCTGCATTTTTAGCCCTACCTTTTTCACAGATTATAAACTGAAGCTATAATCTGTATTGTACCTTTTGTTTATCCACACTAATAGTAGCCTTTCTATCTCGTCTAGCACTGTAGTTTGTGACTAATTTGAGTAGCATAACAACACTAGGCTTCCTTGTACAAATGCATTCTCTGTAAGATTATCAAGATGGTGGATTTCAACATGCTGTACATATTAGCAAGATCAATCACACAAATTATCATATTTCTCCACAATTTCCTTATTTTCGATTCTGATTGCTTTTTTTTTTTAAACCTTCCCTTCTTTCCTTAGTTTCTTTTCTAACTTTTTTGAGGCCATTTTGATAGCAGTAATCATACAGATTATATAAAGCACTGACCAAAATCACATCTACAATCACATGCATCTGGGCTAACTGATGCTTACAAACACTTAGATATACTATTCTGACTTCACAAGTCTTTGTTTACAACCACACAAGTGGCTGGCATTCAGTTTGAAACTCATGACTTTGGTTTCATAAGCAAAATACAACCCGAGACCTCCAGTCCACCAAAGATGAGTCCAGGGAACAATGAGGCAGAGAAAATGAAAAACCACACACCTGAATTTTTTTAACTAAAAAAACAAAAAGACATGGATGAGATGAATGAGGCTATAGAGAAAATCGGATCAGAAATATTGTCTCTAGTTTTAAAAAAAAAAACTGGCCGGGCGTGGTGGCTCATGCCTGTAATCCCAGCACTCGGGTGGCTGAGACAGGCAGATTGTTGTGAGTTCAAGACCAGCCTGGGCTACAAAGTGAGCTCAAGGCCAGCCTGAACGGCATAGTGAGACCCTGTCTCAAAAACAGGGCTGGGGATCTAGCTCAGCGGTCTAAGCACCTGCCTGGCAAGCGCAAGGTTGTGAGTTCAATCCCCGGTTCCGCAAAAAAAAAAAAAAAAACTGACAATTAAAATGAAAGACTGAGGATGTAGCTCAGAAGTACAGTGCCTGCCTGGTAAGCATAAGGTCGTGAGTTCAATCCCGAGTACCAAAAAAAAAGAAGGACTTGCTCAATGACTCAAGAGCAGACACAGATTTAAAAAATAAATAAAAGAGCTTAGGAAAATGATGGAAACTATGAATGCCCAACATAGAAAAGAAATGGAATCCATGAAATAGATCCAAGCAGATATCCAGGAGATTTAAAATTCCACTGAAAGTATTTGCAACATAATGAATCAATATCAGATCTAGAAGACATAATGAACAGAATATCAGATCTAGAAGAAAGGATTGTGATCACAAAATGGAAGATTTCTTAAAAATACTGAGGAACCATGAAAGTCAATCTAACAGCTGCAAGATGGTGTAAAGGAGAGCAGCATACTATCAATCAAAGTCAGAGACATATAGAATACCAATTGATCATGATGAAAATGAATCTATACCAAAGCAGGTAATAATCAAGATTCCAGAAATTCAACACCAGAACAGAATGATAAAAGCTGATAGAGAAAAGAAACAAACCACCTGTGAAGGAAAACCCATCCAAATCACAGCAGACCTCTCAAGGAGAGTTATATCAAGGAAAGTTTGCAGTAAAGTGTTTCAAGTCCTGAAAGAAAATAACCTCCAACCCAGATTGATATACCCTGCAAAACTATCTTTCAAAATCAATGCAGAAATACTTCCATGACAAAATCACCAGAAGAAATTCATTACCACTAAACCAGCCCCAAAATGTTCTGAAGCATATTTCTGAAAGAGATAAGACTACAATTCCAAGAACACTAATAGAAAGAATACCAGGAAAATTTCAAAGAAAACGAGAGACATTATGGTAGCCACTGTTGATTTCCTGTTGTCATGTTTTGAAGTCCTGTGTTGCTTGCATTCTTCTGATCTGCTTTCTTGTGTTTTGTTTTGTTTTGTTTTGTTTTGTTTTATTCTCTTTAAAATTTTTTAAAAAATGCCAGGAAAGACAAGAAGTTAAACAGAGGAGAAAGAAAGGGAAACAAAAACAGGAAAATAACTTGACAAGGATAAGTCACTACTTACCAGTTATTACCGTCTATATAAATGTTCTCAATTTACCAATCAAAAGAAACAGACTGGCAGAATGGATCAATAGAGAAGCTCCAACAATATGCTGCATGCAACAAACACATTTAAATAAAAAAGAAATTCATAAACTGAAAGTCAAAGGATGGAAAATAATTCTTCATGCAACAGAAGCCCAGAAAAAATCAGGGGTGGTTATTCTGTTTGCAGACAAAGTGAACTTCAAGCCAAACTGATCAAGAGAAACCAAGAATGTCACTAGATGCTTGTTAAGGGAAAACTCCAAGAGGAAGAAATGACATTCATAAATATATATGCACCAAATACTGCTGCACCTACTATCTAAAACAAATATTAATTTACATGAAAAACCAAATAAGCACTAACAGTTGTAATAAGGGAACCTCAGTACCCCACTAGACAAATCAACTAGACAAAAAATTAACAAATACCAGAACTGAGAACCTGTGAACAAATGGACTTAGTAGGTGACTACAGAATATTCCACCCCATAGCATCAGAACATACATTCTTCTCAGCTGTGCATGGGATGTTCTCCAAAACAGACCACATAGTAGATCATGGAACATGCTTAAGTAAATACAAAAGAATTGAAATCTCATGTGTGCTATCATACCATAGTAAAATGAAATTGGAAATCAATGGCAAAAGAAACCCAAAAACTGCATAAACATATGGAAATTAAATAACATCCTCCTGAACAATCAATGAGTCACAGACGAAATTAAGTAAGTCAGTTCCTACAATTAAATGATGATGCCAGTACAACATACCAGAATTTATGGGACACTAAAACTGTCTAAAGAGGGAAATTTATAGCAGTGAAGTCTCATATCAGGAAAACAGACTAAGTTCAAATAAACAACCTAATGTTGAACCTCAAACTTCTAGAAGAAGAAGAAATCAAGTCCAAAGCTCTTTTGGATATACTTTTCTGTTGAGTGTCTAAGACAGAGTTAAAGTGAGACCTATGTTAATTAAAAATAACGTTTTGCTGTCTATCAAGGTCAATTAAGTCTCCTCAGGCATTATTTTGGAGCTGTACATTGAGCCTTTCTGCTCCTCTGTCAGTGTCAGCATCAGGATGGGTCACAGCATTGCTTACCCATGTTACTTCTTATTAAAGCATAGAAGACTTTTCCTTCTTAGTGAGCCTCCTTGGCACACTGTACACTTGTTGATTCTTGTCTCTGGGGTCTGGCAATCTCCTTGCTCTGAATGTTGGGTGACTCACCAAACTGGTAGGATCTCGTGGAAAAGGTTTCCTCATGTCCTGGGTCCTTGTTGACCTTGGAGGGCCAGGCCCAAAATATTAGCCCTGTTACCTTTCTAGTTCTGGTCTCTAAACTGTAGTTGTTGAACACCCAGAAAAGATCAGTGACATTAGTATTGCAGCGAGGCCAGTGAATTCATATGGATATCAATCACTTAGAAATTAAAAAAAGTATAGCCAAAGGGCTGTTATTTCTTATCAACCATGGTTGTTTAGTAGTTGCATCCCTGCAGAATGTTCCCAGGTAACATTTATATACTTTACAGTGACAGTTTAAGATCAAGAGCCACACATAGTATTTCAGTATGACAGTCATGGTGACATTATTTTTATGTCACACTTAAATGTCCATCTTAGGATACAGTAGCCTTTTTAGTCAAACATTTCCATTTGATCAAAACACATTAAAGATGAAGAAACACTCACTTTATTTGTTATTCTTTGACAGGATGCCATCCAAGGAGAATGCACCTATCCATAAATGTACCTCAGAAGTGTATAGTGTCTAGCCTTAATTTTTAGTGTGTGAGATTATTTGGATTACTTAATGCGTGAGCATCTCTAAATGTAGTGACACATATATAAATACACATCACAGAGGTTTTAAAAAAAACTATCATTTGGTGGTTTAATTTTGGTTTGATATATACCTCTTATCACAAGTAACTGGAACACAAGAGAAAGGCAGATATCTGAGTCTATAAAAAGGGTAGCACCATAAACAATCTCAGTTTTACATCATCTTAGAAGACTTGTACACTCAGAAAGCATGAAATTACCTAGTATACCATGAGAATAGCAATCATGAATGTCATAGCTATATGGAAACCTTTATCTCTTAATTTAGTTTTGTACCAAGAGCATCTTTTAATAAAGAAAAAAACTTACTCTTTTACCCACAGAAGACTTAACCTTTTGACAATGGCAAATGTAAATATATCACAATAATATGTTTAGCATTGTTTGTTAAGGTGTGTCCCCATAAGGCTATGGAAATTATTGGGGTACCATTAGTGAACAAACACTGAAAAAAAAAGTTTCCAGGCAGCTGCTCTTTTATTCACCAAGGGGTGTCTTGTCTAATAGTTTCCCTAAGCCTGAGTTGTTCTCATTTAATTGTCTTAACAAATTTTTGATGGCCTGTGAGAACCAATTCATAACAATTAATATAGTCTTCACCAATGAGAGACTCTCAAATTATTGTATGTAGACAACAGTATGCATTGTATTTGTAAAACCAGTCTTGACATCATTTTGATTAGCTCATAACCTGAGTGGAAGCATGTCCTTACCTCTAATAACATCTATAAGCAAATTTAAGTTGTAGAAAGTTATACTAAAAATCCAAAAAGGGAAAAAGAAAAAACTTACTGAACTCAATGAAAAACAGCTGTAAATATTATAACCAGTCGTAAATTGAAGAGACAGACAGACATGCATAAGACAATTGGTAATAGACCGACCAGAGTGCACTCATGTATTTGGCCTAATGGAATTATGATAACTCTTTTATGGTTTTTTCTTAAGTTTGTAACTATAAATATACTAGTCAGAACTTTTTGTAGGTCAGTTAACAGAGATCTCTTGTGATAAGAATCAGAAGAAATAAAAACTTTTACACCTGTGAAAGCAAAGACTATTTTTAAGACCAGACCTAGGCTGATGGTTTATCTGATTGGAATACCCAGCTCTACAGGCTTCTTGTTGCAGCTTTAATAGCCACAGTTTGATTGTCACAGCAGTTCGCCAAAAGTGATGTTTTGATAGGCCCATGTAACTATTCCCTCTAAATATATATCTCCATGTATGTGTAATACACTTAAGAAACTTGCAGATTAAAGTCTGTATCCATTGTTTCTCATTAAAAGTCAATGTTTGATTTAAGTGTAACATTACATCTTTCCAGTGTAGTTTATACATCTAAGTCCTTTAAAGACCTCAATGCACTTTTTAGTGTCATCTGAAAACTTTCCTAGATCTTGCCTGATCTGTTTTAGGTCACTGAGAGAAGAAGACATATGAACACGGGTAGTTCTAAACTCCCCATTTAATCCCTGTAAGAGATACTGTCTTTGAGGAATTAGAAGAAAATCAGCTAAGGATGGATACAACCCCATGGAGGCTTTAATTGTGGCTGCCCTAAAAGCTTCACCATCAATACCCAATGGGCAACTAAGGGAGCCTCAGACCTAGTAATAATGGGTGAGGTATTGATTAAAGTTGTCTTGAAAACCTCATCCTCAGGTTCCAAAGGTCAAAGAAGAGTAATCTCAGTCTCACAAATAGTGGATACCTTAAGGACTAGAAGTTTCTGGTTTTCCATGGCTTACATTTACATTCTGAACACAAATAAGGATTATTTTTTAGTGCAAAGAAAGTCTGAACATAAGACAATTTTGACCATTTTTCCTTTCTTTCACAGTACAATTCCAGTTGTGAAGTAGCATCATAATCACTACTTCCCTCTGCATTCTAGAGGATAGGCAAGCCCTCCATGGGTGCACAAAAATATCAAACAGCTCTTTTTCAACATATGAGGGTTGAACATTTTCCACTGCTTAAGAATACATCCCAAAGGACTGAGAGATTTTGACACTGAGGTTCCCATTTCTAAAACACAAAAGGAAAGAATTGGTGTCCCTTTAATTTCTGTTTGATTTCTGTACCCTTGGGGTGACCCTCAAGTCATCCCTTGAGTCAGCTCCACCTCAGGGCAGGTGGATGTCATGGGGGAGACACCAGAAGATAAAATTTGGCCAGCCTATCCATCCTCATATTGGTGCATATTTTTATATGTATTGAGAACTCAAATATTACTTCAGCAGGTAATTTTAAAAGCCCAAGTTACACTTGAGTTCAATTGTAACAGTCATGTTTGAAGAAGGAAGCATTGCTTAGCACTAAACTACTATTTTCTTGTTCTTTTTTGTTTTGTTTTTTGTTTTTTGTTTTGTTTTCTTGTTCTTTAAAAGAGAGTGAAGGCAAATACCAAAAAGTAGTTGGAGTCCTTGTCTGCCTGCAAAGGAGATCATCTCTAGAGATAGATAGTTTCAGGTAAAAATTGCTGAGAGAAAAATCTCACCCTTCTCCCTAGGGCAAAAAGTTTCTAAGGCATTCGTGTTATCTACCTAATCACCTAGGCAACCTTTTCTACCATGAAGACAAGGTTACACCCTTTTTAATCCATTTTAAGAATTTTACATCTCTGAAGCTTACAGATTAAACATATCTATCGCCTAGCAATCACAATTCGCACGTTAGGGCACATTTATCAGTCTTCTATGCACACATGAAAGAAGAAACTTTCTTACTTTTAGTTAGTATATGCAAGGCACAAATACAAATTGCTTTTCCTGATAGCTGCTTTTTCCATGAGAGGCAAATAGTTGTAAGTTACCTCAGTTTAGACTCCTGAAGGTTAAGGAGATCTGTAATCAAGGAGCTTTAAAGTTAACTCCTGATGAGTTAGAGAAAAATTAGGGTTTCTAATTTATTAGTGGAAAGGAAAATTCAGACCTGTAGCTCAACTCTTAATGGACACTAAGAAAAGACTAAAATTGCTTTTGCTATTCTATGTCTCTTGTGGTTCCAGATAAATTTTTTTTTAATTTGTTTTATTTTATTTTGAAAAGAATACAACCAAACAAAACAAAACAGAGTAAAGTCAATCAAAACGAAGCAATGAACATAGTACATGACTTTTAAATAGGGTAAAAAGCAATCGATAAGGCTACCATAATGCCTCTTGTTATCTGCAGTATACCTGCCCATACCATCAGGGATAAGTAAAATCAAACAAAATACAACAAACTAAAACAGTAGAAACAAAACAAAACATAACAAAACAGTCGCACGTTGAGCTCCCGACCTGGAGAGCAGCATGGCTGAGCCGGCTAGTGACTTCGGGACTCCTGCTGGATGGCTTCCAGCCCCCGATCTGGGGTCCCTGTGTAACACCACTCCGCAGCCCGACAATTGGACACTGGGTGATGCTACCATCACCGCCCCCTCCGTCGTCTCTAGCAGCTGGGTCAGAACCTTTCACCATCATGCAACCTCCCATGGAGGTGCAGTCTCTCTCCAGGGCGCCGCCTCCCTTCGACACCCAGATTCTTCCAGGGGCGCACCCTCCCTTTGATGCCCAGTCCCCCCTTGAGTCTCAGCCTCAACTCAGCGGCTGTCCTTACAATTTCCAGGCTTCGACATCATGGTACTAGGGACAACCTCCTGATAGTTTTTTTCGACATCAGAAGCCCCACAACCCTCCAGGTAAACATTATTATTTTCCAAGAAACTATGATCCAAACTTCGCTGACTTCAACTTCCCTCCCAGCAAAAAACAGAAAAAAAAAGAAAAGAAAGAAACCTATTTGTCACTTTTTATGTGATACCTGTGATCGTGGTTTTAAAAATCAAGAAAAGTATGACCAACACATGTCTTAACATACAAAATGCCCTGAAGTAGATTGTTCTTTTAGCGCACATGAGAAGATTGTCCACTTCCACTGGAGAAACATGCATGCTCCTGGTATGAAGAAGATCAAGTTAATACTCCAGAGGAGATTGCAAGATGGAGAGAAGAAAGAAGAAAAAACCACCCAACTCTGGCCAATATTGAAAGGAAGAAAAAGTTAAAACTTGAGAAGGAAAAGAGAGGAGAAGTATTGACAGTGACGCAGTATGGCAAGATGAAGGGTATGTCCAGACATTCACAAATGGCAAAGATCAGAAGTCCTAGCAAACATCACAAGTGGAAAAATGATGGTGCTAAACGGAGACCAGTCAGTGGATCAGGCAGTCACTTCTGTGCTTCCAAGACTGAGGGTCCACCTGAGGCAAATGGAGATCCTCTTGGTGTTTTGATAAACAGCAATTCTGAGTCTGATAAGGAGGAGAAACCACAACAGACTGTCATACCTAAGGAAGTGACCCCAGCCTTGTGTTCACTGATGAGCAGCTATGGCAGTCTTTCAGGGTGAGAGAGTGAGCCCAAAGAAGCTCCCATCAAGACTGAAGCAGACCTTCTGGCAGAAAACCAGGTCATTCCAGCAGAGAACCAGATAAATAGCACTGCTCCTAAGAGTCCAAGACAAGATGTTAAAGCTACTGTTAGAAATTTCTCAAAAGCCAAGTGTGAAAACCAACAAAAAGGTTTTAAACAGACAAGCCCCAAGAGGAAAAAAGATTATCATAGCTTTCAAACATTATTTGAACCAAGAACACACCATCCATATCTTCTGGAAATGCCTCTAGCTCTGGACATTCGACATAAAAGAAATGTGATTTTTGCAGTGTGTTATATACATCATCAAAAAAGATGTTTTTGGACTCGATACAAATTCTGCAAAAACTAAAGATGTATAATTGCCATCAATTTCAGCACATAACTGAAACATTATGAGAGTACCATCCTCAAGTTAGTGAAGGAAAACCAAAATTATTTTCCTCTCAAAACTGGATTAGTAATTAAACTGTAAGACTCATAAAATAATTGTGTTGGATTTTCAAGTCTTTTCTTTGATTCTATGCAAATAAATACATGACTGATTTTTTAAAGACTATGTCTGTAACACTGGGATTGTATATATTATTTGCTGGGAGAATTTCTGTTTTTATTTGTATTCATTTTTACACATTGCTCTCAGGTAAGAAGAGTGTTGTGCCACTTGAGAATTGAAAATATTGGTTTAGTAACAAAGAAGACAGTTTTTAAATGCTTACTTCAGCTAAACAAAACAAGGCAGAGACATACAGTTTGGTTTCAATGCAGAAGAGGAAAAATCTCTTTAACTGTAGCAAAGGGAATATTTTAAATGAACTGAATGAAATCAACATAGCCAGAATTCTTAAAATTAAAATTTTTCTTGTTTATACTAGTTCTACTTACATAGTTCAATTACTGGATGTTTGAAATATTAATATAGATATGTCCTCTATGTATGTTTAAATTTAACTAGGGTGCTTTTTGAAAATATAGTTCAGAATCATATCTTTGTTTTTCTGTTAAAAACTAAAGTAGTATATTTAATGAGATTCAGCTCATTTCTTATAGCAAAAAGAGTAGTTTGTGAATAATTATCTATTTTAAGGTTTAGTTAAAATACATCTTATGAGGTAGTAATTGAACTCTAAATTTTTTTAAAGTAGATGAAAACCGAGGTTTTTTTTTTTGTCTCCCCTAATAATACGCAAGTTGATCTTATGTTGTAGCATTTTGCTACCTATAACTATAGCTCTGCCTTTTTGACATATAGCTAAAGGAAGCTAGGTTTTTTAAAACCAGACTATTTTAGTTGAAAAATTGGTTTTATCTGACATTGTGATTACTGAAGTTCATTAATTTTGCCTGCAAGAAAAGGTAGGAGAGTTGACAGCAGATCTTTCTTTACATTAGTATG